>PVIJ01013383.1:0-45355 GCA_004024925.1 Scalopus aquaticus
GAGGGGAGGATAAGGGCACAAAATGGAATAGAAAAGAATACAAGGGACCACGGAGATGGATACGGGTGAACTGGTGGTGGGTGACCCAAGGGGAATACAAAATGTAAAAGACATAAATAACAATAAAAATATATATTAAAAAAAAGAGCAAGGGTATTTAGTTTAGTGGGTCTTTAAATAAGACCAGGTTTCTTCAGGATCTCTCTCCTGCTGACAGTTCCCATCCTCTTGGGCCTTCCCCTTAAACTGTCTGCTGATTATTTGAAAAGTGCAGAGGGCACAACAGGAACTGATACTCAAGCAATCAAATCTGTTGTAGGCCACCCAGCATGCAGAGAAAACCCAGCCATGCACACGCGCTCCTGCTACTCCTATCAGAAAGAATAGCCTCTCTTGCTGTGAATGAAAGATGGTGTGTGCACGTGAATGGGAGTGGGGTGGGGGGAAGCAGAGGGGATGAGTCTAGATTTCCTGCTTTGACAGAGACACAATGGTTCACAGCTCACCAGAGGTGGGCACCCAGCCACGCAGGATTGGGTTTCTGGAATCTTCCGGAAGGTGTGCTGTGCTGGTCCAGGGCGGGATGCAGGTCCTGAACTTGGAAGCCTGCTGAACCCGTGCAGAATTAACTATCAGAAGAACCCCAATTCCTGCCAGGGGTAGAGACAAGGCTGTAGGAAGATTTATGCATTATGACAAAACGCAATTTAAAATCTGGGTTCTTCTTCCCTGAACTTGGACCCAAACTTGTCCTGAGATAGAAGACTGTAGACAGGAGCTGCAGGGGCGGGAGGAAGCTGCCAGCGCCTGCGGGTAGCTTTCTAGCCATGACCACGAGTGGCCAGCAGGTGTCAGTGCGCCCTCGCTCAGTCAAGGCTCCTGGCCTCCGCCGCCAGGACCCCCACTGCGGTCTAAGGTGCGCGAGCGGTCCACACCTACCGCCAGCGTCGAGTAGATCCCAGACGTGGCCAGTCGTCCCCGAAGGGGAGATCTGAACCCTGAAGAGGCTTGCTCCGGGGTGGGTGCTTCCCATTCCTCCCCAAGGGTCCAGTCCGCACCTTCGCCTGCCCCCCACCAGAACCCCACTTACCTTGGTGCCCAGGAGCGCCAGCGGACCGCGGTGGTCCGACTCAAGGCAGGGCTGCTCTGGATGCAACCCGTATTCATGGCTGCTGCTTCTGATTCGGGTCCGAGGTCCCCAACACCATTTCCTCCCAGGACCAGCTCACTGGGGGCGCTCCCCGGTGCCCACTGCTTTCCGCTGGGACAGCCCGGAACTTCTCGGCCAATGCCCAGCAGGGGCCGCTCCCCACACTCGGGACGCGATCTTTAAACCCCTCGTTCAAGGTACTCCCCTCTCCAGAGGGCCGGTCCCACCAAGAGGGAAGTGCTCCCGGGGGTCCGTTGCGGGGCACCCGCGCTGGCTCAAGCCCCGCAGAGGGGAGGCGCAAGGGGTGGGGGAGGGTCGGCTTCCCACGTGGGGGCTGACGCCGGCTGCCCGGCAACGCAGGCTGGATCTTGGGGCTATAAAACCAGTCCGCGGTGAGCGCCGCGGAGCAGCAGCGGCTCCCGCTTCAGTGCAGACGCCCGGCAGCCGGCGCGCCGCCGACCAGCCGCCCCCAGCACCTTCTGCCCGGCGGTGCGCTCCTGCCCTAACTCGCGCCGCCCTCGGACCCCGGCCCGCCTGGCGGCCCTCTGCGCGCTCCCCGCGTCGGGCCAACGCCCAGGACACCCGCTGCCCGGGCCACAGCTGCCGCTCGGTCGGTCACCCACCCGCCTCGGCACGCCTAAGGACTGGGGCGCCTTCATGCGGCCCCCACATCCCTCGCCCTGCACCCCCGAGCCCCGCGCGCTGTGCCCCAGCCCCAGGGGGGCGCCCAACTTTGGAAGTCCCGCGGCGCTCCGAGAGGCAGCGGAGTCGGCACCCTGGCCCCAGGCCGGGCCCCGCTGGCACCGCCGCGCCCGGGCGAAGGGAGAGAGTCGGTAATCGCTTCGGGGATGTGAAGACAGACTCACACAGGACCCCAAGTCCGCACCAGCATCCCTCGGCTGCCTCCCGGGGTGGGGGCGGGCCCCGCGCACGGTAAGACCTCTCGCTTTCGCTCAGGCGCGAGTCAAGATTTATTTAGATAAATATATTTAAAAATTTTTGATCGCCCTTCCAAGTAACCCGGTTACCGCCGATCTGTGTTCTCTCTCCTTGAAGAATACATCTCTTTACCCATCGGCTCGACCAACTCTCTTCCGCCGCTTAGAAATAAAACTTGCTGTGTTTGGGAGCGAGAAGGCGTCCACCCCGAGCGCCCACCCCGAGCGCCTGTAGAGCGGGCGGGACGCAGTTCGCGGGAGCCGGGCCCATGGGCCGCTAGCCGCCCCGCAGCTCGGGCCCGGCCTCCCTGCGGCCCCCTCCCCATGTGAGGCGCGCCGGGGCGAGCGGGCGCGGGAGGAAGAGGAGGACGCACGGGCGCCGGGCCGGAAGGCAGCTGGCAGCAGGCCCAGGCGAGCTAGCACCCGCGTTCATGTTCCGCCAGGAGCAGCCGCTGGCCGAGGGCAGCTTCGCGCCCATGGGCTCCCTGCAGCCAGACGCGGGCAACGCGAGCTGGAACGGGACCGAGGCGCCCGGGGGCGGCGTTCAGGCCACCCCCTACTCCCTGCAGGTGACGCTGACGCTGGTGTGCCTGGCCGGCCTGCTCATGCTGCTCACCGTGTTTGGCAACGTGCTCGTCATCATCGCGGTGTTCACCAGCCGCGCGCTCAAGGCGCCCCAGAACCTGTTCCTGGTGTCTCTGGCCTCGGCCGACATCCTGGTGGCCACGCTCGTCATCCCTTTCTCGCTGGCCAACGAGGTCATGGGCTACTGGTACTTCGGCAAAGCCTGGTGTGAGATCTACCTGGCGCTCGACGTGCTCTTCTGCACCTCGTCCATCGTGCACCTGTGCGCCATCAGCCTGGATCGCTACTGGTCCATCACACAGGCCATCGAGTACAACCTGAAGCGGACGCCACGCCGCATCAAGGCCATCATCGTCACCGTGTGGGTCATCTCGGCCGTCATCTCCTTCCCGCCGCTCATCTCCATCGAGAAGAAGGGCGGCGGCGGCGGCCAGCAGCCGGCCGAGCCTCGCTGCGAGATCAACGACCAGAAGTGGTACGTCATCTCGTCGTGCATCGGCTCCTTCTTCGCGCCCTGCCTCATCATGATCCTGGTCTACGTGCGCATCTACCAGATCGCCAAGCGCCGCACCCGCGTGCCTCCCAGCCGCCGGGGCCCCGACGCGGCCGCCGCGCCGCCGGGGGGCGCCGAGCGAAGGCCCAACGGCCTGGGTCCGGACCGAGGCGTGGGCCCCGTGGGCGCCGAGGCGGAGCCGCTGCCCACCCAGCTCAATGGCGCCCCCGGGGAGCCGGCGCCCCCAGGGCCACGCGATGCCGACGCGCTGGACCTAGAGGAGAGCTCGTCGTCCGAGCACGCAGAGCGGCCCCCGGGGCCCCGCAGGCCCGAGCGAGGTCCCCGGGCCAAGTGCAAAGCCCGGGCGAGCCAGGTGAAGCCCGGGGACAGCCTGCCGAGGCGCGGGCCCGGGGCGACGGGGCCCGGAGCGCTGGTGGCCGGGTCCGGCGAGGAGCGCGGCGGGGGCGCCAAGGCGTCGCGCTGGCGCGGGCGGCAGAACCGCGAGAAGCGCTTCACGTTCGTCCTGGCCGTGGTCATTGGCGTGTTCGTGGTGTGCTGGTTCCCCTTCTTCTTCACCTACACGCTCACCGCGGTGGGCTGCTCGGTGCCGCACAGGCTCTTCAAATTCTTCTTCTGGTTCGGCTACTGCAACAGCTCGCTGAACCCCGTCATCTACACCATCTTCAACCACGACTTCCGCCGCGCCTTCAAGAAGATCCTGTGCCGCGGGGACAGGAAGCGGATCGTGTGAACGTGCTCCGCGCCAGAAGCCAGACGGGATTCAGCAGCAGGCAGGGCCGATGGAGGGGCGCGTCGCTGTGGCCCCAGCACTGGAGCCCGGGCCTGCGTAATTGGCATTTCGGGACCCCCGGGGTTGCCCTGAGGCCTCTCGCCAGCACTGGCCCTTCCTACCGGGAAGAGTACTGTGTGGGAGCGCCGCATGGCCCCCAATGGTTGTTAGGGCCCCTGTAGACCCAGATCAAGCCTGTTGGGTTCTTGGGCCTCCCCTAATCAGTATTGTTTCCTTAAGATATTTTTACATCCCCCTGAGCCCAGCAGCTCTCACGGCAGTTCCTAGCAAGCACCAGACCCCAAAGGGCAGGGCTCACAAAGGGTTAATGGATGGGGGTAACACAGACCTGGCTAATTGCTCCCCCTCCCTCTCGGCTTTTATTTTTAAACAAAGGCTGGGCAGCCCTGCCTGCCCTCTGCATCCCCCACTGTAAATATACACTATTTTTTATAGTAAGGGGGGGGCCGGGAGGGGTCTCTCCAACCTTGCTTGGCTTTTGTTGTTGAAATCCTGGCTGCTGGCGACTTCAGGGAGGCAGGTACTTTGTCTCTGCTTCAGGCCTAGCCCCTTGGCCTTGCAAACCACTTTCTTGTCTTTACCTCTCTGTCCTTTTCACCAGCAACTGGTGACTGTCCCTTGTGCTTTGAGATTTCCTGAGGGGGGAAGGATTTCAGCCTATTTTCTCCCCTGTGCCTAACAGCACAAGTGATTGCCTTTTCCTGTGTAAATATTGCCATGATGGACCAAGATGGACCAAGTAAATGAACCTTTCCGCCTTGCATCAGCCTTGTGTACAAAGCCATTATCTTCTGATGCACCTTTGTCCCAGTAACTCAAAAACCATCTCTTTCCCATGTCCTCTGCCTCTCTCCAGGGCTCCTGCTTGAAGGGTATGTTTTGTTTCTATTTGGTATGTCTTTGGGCCCCTCCCTCCCCAAAGTGCTGACTAGGGGAAAACTTTGAACTGCTATGTTTAGACCCAGAGGAGTGGAAATTAAGTGGAATAAGCAAACCTGATACAATTTGCCTAAGGTAAACAGTTTGAAAAGACAAATGAGCCTGCCAAACTGAAGTTTCTGCCCCCAGAGCTCTTAGGTATCCGAGTGTTGCCCTTTTTTTCTCCCTGCTTTTCTGGTTGAGATTGTGCCACTGATGAACTCTTGAAGTCAAGGGCGGAGGGCGGAGACCTGTGTTTACATCTGTTTCTACATGGTTTAGACAGAGACTCTAAGGCCTGCAAGGCCTGCACTCTTATTTCACTAAAGAAAAACTAATGTCAGCACATGTTGCTAATGACAGTGGATTTTTAAAATAAAACGTTTACAGATCAAATGTGAAATAAATATGAATTAAATGGTCTTGTCCGTTATCTGAGTTTCCAAGCATTGTAAGAATCTGATTATACATCTTTCTGGTATTTTTAGTTAAAAAATACTTGTACATTATGAAACACTCACCTTTGAGAGTGCAGCAGTAACAAAGTTACCATTTACCTAGTGTGTCTTAAGTACCTCTTATGGCAAGTCCATGTGGGTTCTGCTTCACTTTATCTTCCCTTAAACCCTTCAAAGTAGTTATTATCATCCCCATTTTACAGGCAAAGAAACTAGAAAAGTGATGCTCAAGTTTACCAAGCAGTGGCAATGCATCGTGTCCAGCTTTACCTGATTCCAGGGTCTGTACTCTTAACCTCAGAGCTGGTGGCCGAGTTACATCAGTACCACTTTGCAGACTACCCCAGTAATGAGGCGTCTACCCAAAATGTGCTCTGCACATGAAGTCTGGATAGCCCAAGTGCGTAGATACATGCAGTGTGCGCATGCCCAAGTGCCCGGATGCCCTAAGGTGTATATACTTCAACATGTGTATATTGCCCCACAGATTGTATGTGCACAAAGTGTGGCATAGTCTCCAAAATGTGCATCACACTTTAGAGTGTGACAAAATGCACCTGTGCTAGAGAGCCTGTGCTGTGGCATGGGCACAAAGTGTGCATAATGCCTAAGTCATGCCAGGTGTCACTAGGGGACTTGAGTCATCTCTGGCTAAGGGCCTGAATCCTCCCCGGGGCACTTCTATGACAGCAAGTTCCCCTCTGCTGTCTTGCAGGACTTACGAGCCTCAGTCTACAGCTAGGACACTGAGGAGCTGGAAGGGCCCTTAGAGGTGCAGGAATTGAACCCCTCCTCTAATGGCTATGGAGAGAGACTCAAGAGGAGCGACTTGCTTGAGGTCCCGCTTCTCTGGACCCTAGCTGGGTACTCATAAGTACAGGTCGTGGTTGGTGGAGATGGGATTTTGGAGGGCCAGCCCCCAGTAACACATATGCAAATCAGCTCTGCATGCCCCCAGAAGCAGGTCCTCAGCTCTCCTTGAGGGGTTCCTCCACCCTCTGGCAGCACTTGCAGTATCTCCTTGTCTTCCCCAACCTCTTTGGTGGGGTGGGGGTGTGTGGGGAGGGGTGAGAGGTCAGAGAGGCCTGAGAACGGGTCTCTGGCCTTTGAGGCGCAGGGCCTGAGGGGTTTCTGTTAGAGAAGGGAAGGCGGTTCTGCTATCACTTTGGTCTCTGAGCCTGCAGACTGGGTGGGCGGCCCTCAGCTCCAGCGGCGCTTACCTGGAGGCTTCATAGGCCCTGGCATTTGGCACCAGGCTGGCTGCCTGGTTGGTGCTGTATCCTGCTCCCCACCTCCACCCCAGCCTCTCTCTGCGTCCACACTCCAGGGCACCCATCAGCCCAAAGGCAAACAGTGCCAGACAATAGACCAGCCTGGCAGGCCCCCAGGAACTTGGCTGTGCAGCCCAGACATAAGAGATGCAAACACCGCTGTGCACTCCCTGTTGACTTGGGTCAGCTCTGCCTGCTGGGGCCACGTTTGCTTTGCCCTTGCCCCCAGAGCCCCCTCTCCTTGGGAAACAGGTAAGTATGGCAGCGGTGCCCTACAGGGCAGCCCTCAGGAATTGCCCCCCTCCAAGACTGCAGCAGTGGAGAAGCCTGAAAGATGGGTGGGGCCTTGGGGAGAGGAGGGGCAGGGGGCTGGAGCCCAGGCTGCGATACTGGGGCCCCAGCTCACAGGAGGGAGTCACTGCTCATTGCAAGGACTCCAGCAAAGGGCTGGGGTGCCAGGGGAGCGAGTTTGAAGAGGACCAATGACCTGTACATGGTCTCAGCCTAAAGACCAGAAGGGACAGTCACCCCACGGCTTCCTGTCTACATCTGATCCCACTTAACTGGGTCTGCAGCATCTGCCTTGTGACTGAATCGCCAAGTTTAGGTGACTTTGGTTGGGGTATCAAAAGCCACTGGCTTTGAGTGGGAAGCCTTGCCACAGTCACTCCTGCCAGTTGCCTTGAGTTGGGGCTGGGAGATGCCCCCATTGGAGCTGCAGGAACCATCCTCCCGGTGAGACTTGGTTCAATTTCTGCTGTGCTGAAGGGCTGGAGGTGAGAATGATGCCAAGTGGCCCAGACTTCGCCCTCTCTGTGAGACAACACTCGAGTCAGAATTTTAGAGCCGAAGTGTCTGCACGTATCCTCACCTCCCACGTTGTGCTGTCGAGGGACCGGCCCCCTGGAAAAGCCATCTGGTCGTGTGCAACGGGGATTCCCTCCAGCCCACTGCTCTCCATGACTTTGATGCCATCGCTATCCAGCACGAATTCTCTTTCGCTGTGGCATGTGAGGAGTTGCTGGTACCCCTCAGAGATCCTTCTGTGCCCACTTGTGTCAGCCTCCAGGCTGGGCACTTGGGGCAGGCTCTTCCTTCCAGGCACGTGCCCTGCAATGCCCAGCACTTGTCTCCGAGGAGTTAGCGGATTGGGGGTCTGCCCCGCACGCTGCGGGCAGACTTCAGAACCTCGCTTTTCTCAGAGCGTCACAGTGAAGCGTGTTTGCTGGGATGCATGCTGGTCACACTGGGTGAGGGGGGTATTGCTGATGGGTCTGTGAAATGCCACCCCTGCTCTCCTGCTCCTGCCCTGGGTGAGGCACACGGGCCCATGAATTCTCCCCAGGAACGGCTGACCTGCAGGGTCATGGGCCAGGTGAGGTGACAGCTCGGTGTACTTTCAGACATGGGTCAAGCCTTTGTGGAGGTGAGTGCATGTGGAGAAGTGTGAGTCGGGGGGTGTCCACACATGTGAACGGCGTGTGAATGTGTGTGTTTGTGCATGTGTCTCTGTGTGTGTGGACAGGAACAGTCTGTTTCAAGTGGATATTCGCTCACGAGCACCTGGCATGGAAGACTCAGGGGACAAGGAAGTTGCATGCAGGTACAGCGTGCAGAGGTCACACAGGGAGAGTCACTGATTCTAATCACAATGATAATTAATACTCAGGTAATTATTAATGATAATTAGCAATCAGGTTAACAATTACAATTGCTAATTAATAACAATTAACAATCAGGTGTCACTGATTTGAATTACAATGAGCCCCTCCCCTGCTTGTACAGGGCCCTTTCCCAGTCCCCCAGGTGGAACTCCACTCCTCTGTGGGGTAAGAGCCCAGCTCAGACAGGTGAGGAGGCCAGGAGGCCTCTCGCGGGCTTCTGCGTTAGCAGCCCAGTCTGGTCTCCGAGGATGGGGAGTTTATTTCACCTCAGGAAATTCATTTCACCTCAGGAAATTCAGGAGGGGGTGGAGAGCCGGTTGGACTGGCCTTTATGTCTTGCTCCAATCTGCTCAAGAGCAGGAACCTGTGGTCTCTTTAAATCTTTATCTGAGAAACAAAGATGGCGGCGTGCTGAGAAGGGTGTGTGGAGACAGACTTCACAAGGTGCAGGAGTTGTGGGTAGGGCAAAGGGAGACCCACAAGGGCCCTACAAGGTGAGTGGGGCTGTCACACTCTGACCTGCAGGGGTGAGGGCCTGGGAGCTTGGGCAGCAGAGGGCTGCTGGGGCCATTGCTGGCCCTGGTCCGCGCAGGGGCAGAACCCAGAGAATCCGCCCCTTCTCCACTCACTCTCCTGTACCAGGCGGGGTGGGGAGTACCTGCTGGCCTCTGCCCTGAACCAGAACTCAGACTGCACTGTGGGGTCCAAGAATGAGGGGCAGCTCCAGGGGCAGAGGTTGTAACCCCCAGGGCGAATCTGAAATACACGGCATGGGACCCAGCACTAGAGAAAGGCCAGAGATTTCTCTTCGGTGGCAGGGGCCAGCTGGAGGGAGCTTCTTAGTTCCTTCAGTTTGTGTGTGGACCAGCTGCTTGGCCACTGGGCAGCTGTGGAAGAAAATTTCCTGCTTCCTGGACCCTGGATGTGAGGATGTGTGCTGGGGTCATTATGAGTCTGGTGGGACACACACAAACACACACACACACACACACACACACACACACACACACCCATCCTCCCTGCCACCTGGGGAGTGAGGGCAGAGCCCCTTTCAGGGAATCATGAGGCTGGCTCTTGGCCCAAGTTTTCTAGGCTGCCCGGGGCCTCATCTGAATGGCTTGTCCCAGCTCAGGCAGCCAAGAAGCAACTGCCTGGCAGTGACCCCCAGTGAGGGGCCTGGGGGCGGCGTGGGGGAGGTGGCTGCCCCGGGAAAGTGAGCACACCTGTCCCTGGTTAGTGAGAGATTCCACTGCCTCTTACTCAGCACCCATGTGTACCCATTGGTCTGTCTTCTCAGCGGATAGCCCTTAAGGATAATTCGTACCCTGGCCAGAGGAGGCAATGTGAGTTTTACTGAATGGTAGATTCATTCATTCTCAGTTTCTCCTTCTCCCTACTCCTCTCATTTTCCCTGTCCTTCTCCCTCTCTCTTTCTCCTTTTTCCTGCCTCTGTGTCTCTTCCCTCTTCCTCCCTCCCTCCTATAAGGACTTTCTGAAGCTTCTCCCAAGCTACTATTGCTAATAGGGCTCTATTTGAACTCAGTGATGGGTAATTAAGATCTTCATGCTGCAGAGTTTCTCCTGGTGTGGGGGGACAGATATTAACTGTTTGATGAGGGTGGAGCTGGGGGGACAGGGACTTCCTGAGGGGAATCCAGCCTGGGCTAAGGTGATCCAGTGTGACTAGAGAAACGGCGGCCGCCTCACAGCTGAGGAATGGTCAGGAGCAAGGCTGGCAGAGGGCAGCACTGGATGTTGAAGCAATAAACCCAGTCCTCTTTGATCAGACCCGATGGCAAGAGAGGCCGAAGGAGGGTGGAGTGCTGGAGAGGCAGGTAGATTGTGCAGCCACAGAAAGATTTCCCTGAGGTCAGTTGAGCCACTGGAGGGATTTTAGGGACAGTGTTTGAGTCCCTCATCCCGGCTGCTGGAGGGAGCACGGGGTGGGCTGGGGCCAGTGTGTTGGCAGCAGTCACCCAGCCTCGGAAGGAGAATGGGGGTGCTGACATGACACTTGGGATGCCCAGGGCCCCTGACTCCCCCAGTTGCACCTGAACCCAGTGTCAGTCTCTATGCAGAGCTGGCACCGGGATTTCAGAGGTGTCCTGCACCCCTCCACTTGCCCCTCTGTGAGCCTTCATCTATTGAGCTCAGCTTCTGTCCATAGTCACAGGCAAACACCCCGTTGGTGACTTAAGTCAGTGGCTCTGGTGGTGCCTACCTGGCCGCAGAGCCTGCTCAGCCTGTTTCCAGCCTCAGCTGCCTTATTGATACAACAGGCGAGAGAGGACTGAGGGAACCACAGCGGGCCGTGTGCTCCATGGAGCTGTCCAAAGGCAAGTTGAGCATCAGGGCAAATGCGAGCTTGCGGGCGCTCGGCAGCCTGGGGCTTCTGCGTGGGGTCAGGAGCCCTGATAAGGCCCGTGCCCTGCGCCCACTCAAACCAGGCTTGTCCAGGCCACTTGAGGAGAATCCCTGTTTGCAAGGATTGTGGGGAACCCGCGACTTGCTGCCATCTGCTCTGCCCGCCTCTCAGCAGCCAGCCCCCAGTGCTCCACACACTTTCTTGGGAGGGAGCTGCGTGTCCAGGGTGTGGACAGAATACATGGCTGATAGACCTGAGAAGGGCATTTTGAAATAAGACTGGAGTGTGGTTACTATCTTGGCTCCAACTTAACCTTGAAGAGCTGACCAAGCCTCGGCCCCCTCTTGTAACTTGGAGGTTGTGGCTCCCAGCATCTGGTGAGGGGCCAGGCCAGCGCTTGGCCACGGTCAGAGACTCAGCGGTGCCAGCCTTTTCTGCTCTGGCCTGGGAGTGGGAGGCCTCCTTTTGTTCAAGAGGCTGCTCTGGCCGCGTCCAGCTGCGGAGCTCGCTGGGGTGGGGGAGCATCTTGCCACTAGAACCAGCGGGTAAGGGTGATTTGTGACAGGGATTTGACCTATGATTCTGAGCTTTCTCTCTTTGCAGTCTGATGAAAGAAAGCCCCGGTGCTCTTCAACAGAGGCGGCGGCAGGACTGACCAGCTGAGACCCACACAGGCCCCACGAGGCCCGCAGTGAGTTCCAGGGAAGCAGCCCTGAAGCGGGGTCTCCTGAGGCCCAGGTTAGTGCCCTTTGCTGGTTCGCATGTCCTTGCTTTTCTGTTGGAGCTGCTCCCCTGCGTGGAACCTACATTTCTCTTCCCCTGCAGCTGAGCGGTGCTGCAGCAAGCCCGAAAGCCCAGCACCGACACACTCTTCCCCACTTCAGCCGTGGAAAGGCTCCGGGGCTTGGCAGCTACTCCAGGGCTTCAACCTTGGGTCTGATTCCCTTCAACTCCTCTCCCTCTCTCCGCTGGAGGCAAAAGCCCAAGGGGCCATATAGTGAGCCCCCCCCTTTCCCCAGCAGATAGGAGGGGGCTGCTTGGGCTCCTGGGCCCACCCCAGCCCAGGGCTGTGAGGGGGGGTCTTTTCACCGTCATCCTTCCTGCCCAAGTGGATGGGTGGGGGCCCTGGGGTCTTCACCATCTCTACGGACCCGGCTGGTAGAGGCTGTTAGGTCAGATGAGGTTGTGCCTTTAGGAGGAAAATGTGAAAATGCAGAAGTATTGCTTTGAAAAGGGTTTCTCCCTTTTCAGCTGCCCCCAGCCCACATATTCTCCCAAGCTCCCCTGCTCCGGGTGCGTGGGCTGGCACGGGGGCTCCGTCTCTGGCTCTGTGACCTCGGACAAGCGGTTTCATTTCCCACTGGGCTTCAGTGTCCTCACCTGAAAAGTAGACAGAGATTACCCATCTCATGGGGCTGTTGTGAAATCAAATGAGGCAATGAATTTGCAGCAACAATTCAGCATTCGCCCGGAGGAGCGCCTCAGCGCCGCCAGGCTGCTTCCGCTCAGCAGGTGGAAACGGGCAGACTCCGCTCTGCCCCCATGTGCCCTCAGGAGCTCTTGACACCCCTTAGCCTCTGCGGGGCATGACCTTGGGGTCCACATTTCAATCCACGTGCTCAGATTTCAGAGACCAGCCTGGCCCCGGAGAGGCAAGTGCTGCCTGGGCAGTGCGGACAGGGCCACGTGCAGGCGAACGGAGCGCCGCGCTCTGGTTTCCGCACCTGTGAGTTCTCTCCTGGGGAGGGAAGATGCGCCAGTGCATCAAGAGTTAGAGCAATGTCTGGTACAAAGCAGCTGCTCAGTACTGTATTTATTTATTTGACTCTTATTCTGAATCCGGTCCTGCTAAGTGCTGAGGGGACAGTGAAAAGGTTTCATCCAGTCCTCGCTCTGGTGATGGGAGGTCAGTAACCACCGCGGCAGCTCTCGGCGTGAAGAGCCCGCGAGAAGTCAGAGCGACCAACGGCAGGGGATTGCTTAACTCTGCAACATTTACACGCCACTAAGTTTGCTATTACCAGGGCACAGGTTAATTTATAAACTGTTAGTAGTTATCTCTGGGTGGGGCGCTCGCGGGCACTGTTTTTTCCTTAGAGCTTTCGTATGTTGCTGTAAAGAGCCTGCATAGTTATTGTAGCCAAAATTGAAAAGTCGTTGAAGAAAAGAAGGAAACACAATAGTGGCTCCAGTTTACTGGGAAGCTGTGTGTTCCCCCAGGAGATGAAGACTGTGGTTGGACAAGATGGACAAGCAATTTATTGAAAAAGTAGAAAAAAAAGATTTACAACCCCCACCCCCCAAAATTCACCATAAAGGAAGTTGCCATTCCTCGTGTGTGGGATGGGTACACCCCCCCCCCCACCCCAGGCAGGCCCGTGAGACTGGGGTGAGCAACACTTAGCAAATGGTAACCGCCCTTGCTAAAGCGCCAGTGCACAGCACCCAAGCGAACCCGGCTCCGGTGCTGCAGGTCTGCAGAAGGCGCGAGCTGCCCTGAAGAAGGCAGGTACATCCCTGAGGGAGTCTTGGCTCCTGTCTTTGCCCTGCGCCCCAGAAACCAGCAGCTCAGCGGGGCTTCTGCGGCTGCGTGCTGGGTGTGGTGGCCGATGTGGAGGCAGAAGCAGCAGAGGGACAACCTTCCTCATCCCTGATTTCCCAGTCTCTTGCCCCTGGTCTTGGAGCTGGTTCCTTTCCAAGAGGCAGCAGGAATTGTGGGAGCCCTTGGACCTTCAAGCGCGGTATTTTTATGGAGGTGGTGGTTGGGGACTCAGGAGGAAAACCAGCCCTCTGGCATTGTCTCAGTCTTGGCCGTCCCTAAAAATATGATGTGATGCTGCTAATGAGAAAGCACAACAGGCCTGGCTCGGCATGACCTAATATAGCCTGGCATTCAAGCCTGAACTAGGATGTAAATGGGGACTGGCAACACAAGATGTCTCTCCGATGGATGGCAGGGAGCTGCCGCCATCTCCGCGGCAGGCAGAGGCCCCCGTTCTCCTGGGTTTACGGGTGTGGGTGGGCAGCAGGCCTCTGTGGTCTCTTGCCTCTTTTCTGGCTAGTGGGCAGCATCAGCTTGACCAGTGGGCTCTTGTGGGGAGGAGTGGTGAGCTTGATGCCACCAGGGGCACACAACCCTTAACACAACCTTTTGGGGTGCAGCATAGACCAGCGTCCCCTGGCCCCTGGGCCCAGCAGCACCGTGGACACCCCAGCTAGCCTGGTTTTGACCCTACCTGGAATCTTGGAATCCTGGCCTGGTCCTCTCACCTCAAACAGTGATTGATGCCAACTTCTGGGGTGGGCACGTCATGGCGGCAATGCCAAAGGCTCATTCTTCCTCTTCCTCCTTCCTTCTGCAGTCCCTGCTCAGCTATGCAGCTGGAGGACTCTGTGCTGGCAAGGAAGCAGGGCTGGGAGAGGAGAAGCGAGGCTGCCAGTGGGGTTATTTCCCAGAGGTCATCCTGTGGGTGACCGCCTCGTCCGTGTTTGCTTGCGACAGTCCTGTTTTGGGCACGGAGAGTCTGAGAGTCTTCTCAGTCTGGGGATAACCGAGATGGTTAGTCACCCGACAACTGCTCCTCAGAAGAGCCCAGGGTCCAAACTGACTACTGGCCCAGGTCACTCGGTCAAGCTCACAGGGCTGCCAGCTGCCAGGGCTAGGGCTCGAATCCAGGGCCGCTGAGCGCACATTTGAGGATTTGCCCTTCTCCCACCTGCATTTCTCAGGTCATTCCAGGAGGTAGGACTCCTGGCTCTTTCCGTTGATCTTGGCCAAGACCTTTCCCGGGGTGCAAGTGGTGGTGGCATCGCAGAAAGACGGAGCAGCGGGGGATGGGTAACCCTTGGCTCAGAGCTAAGGGATCCCAAGAGAGATCGAATCATTCTCTGCCCTTGAGAATTTGACAGTCTGGTTAGAAAAACGCGAGCTTGCCGTGGGTCCCCGGCACAGGTGCCGCTCCATGCCACCTCCAGACATGCCCAGGGAACAACAGATAAAAGGTGTGGCTTATCGAGATTGCGTCACTCTCACTTCCCTTAAAGAATTTATTCATTCAACAAATATTTATTGAAAAGTGTTGCTCCCTCTGTCTGGAACATACTCTTCCCCTCCGCCCTCCTGCCACCCACCCCACATCCCAATTCCATCCATTCCTCAGGTCCCAGCTTAACATCGGATATTTACTGGCCACTCAGTATGAAGCATTTTGGCCGGTAACTCACGGAACGCCCGAGAGAACTGCAGGAAGCGGATATGCCCATGATGCACGCAAGAAGACACAGGGGTCTGAACAGGCGGGAGCGCAGCCTGGCCTGGCACCACCTCCCTGGCCCCAGGTCCCTGCTTATTCCCAGTGTGAGCACTTGTCACGGTGTGGGGCACCGCCCAGTCTCCCTATTGGTGCCCTCCAATGTACCCGGGGCCCAGCGGGCTGGGGTTCCCCTTGCTTCTTCCTCCTTCCAGCCATTAAAAAGGTGCTCCATGAATACCCGCGGGATGAGGAATCAATGAATGAATGATTTACCTAAAGGGCCAGAGCCAGTCTGAGGCTGAAGTCCCAGCAGAGGCTCTTGGCTCCTCACTGGCGCACGACACGGGCGGGGTGGAGCCCGGGACTCTTGACGTCATAGGACAAAACTGTCCTGGGAAGACAGAACTGTGAGAAAGGGGAACACGGTGACTTTTAAACGCCGACACAAATGTGGGCTTTAAAAAATTTCTTCTTTTTTTTTGGAGTGGAGTGAGATATCTTGGTGAATTCTTAGGATAAAACTGAGCTTTGGAGGAAGTTCCAAGCCGTGGCAGGCATCTCAGGTCTCTCCCGCTGCCAGATGCAATTTCTCCTTTGCTGTTGGGGGTGCCTTGGTGAAAAGGTTTGAGAAATGCTAATCAGAGGAGTGGCTGGAATTTGGGGCACAGGGGACTTGGCTCAGTGTAGGGGAGAAGGGAGGAGCCTGCAGGGGCAGAGGCCTGGAGGGGACGGGGTGCAGCTCTCCCCAGCCTCTGGGTGCTGGGAGGTAGGCCTCCTTGTGAACGGCTTTAACTTGGAGAGTGAACAGCTCAAAAACGTTGAAATAAACGTCTTATAGCCACATCCTGAAGTGCCACCACAGCCTCTTGGAAAACCTCACACTATTTTTAGTCTCCTAAGCTCAAGAAAATGCCATCTCTTTTCCTCCCCACAAGCCAATTCATTGTTGATTTTGCCTGGGTCTTAAAACCCCGTTTCCTTTTTAGCTCAGCGAGGCCAATCAGCAGTGGGGTGGAGCTCATCTGTCCATTTCTATTTTCATATCTTGTGTCCCTTGTTCACATGGGAAAAATCAAGCCATTTCCCCATGTTGGGGTCCCCGGGTAACCTGGGCTCTCATGTTAGCATGTGACTGCGCTGAGCCCTAAGGGGGCAGATGGGAGTGAAGGGACATCAGGACTGAGGGTTCGAGGTGGCCGGGGCTCAACACTGAGCTTGTTTATCCAGAAAATGTTTCCAAGGAGAAAAGAGGGAGCCAGTGCCTTCCAGGTCCTGGGGAACAAAGGAGGGGACTTCTTCTTTGGGAGGAACTCACTTTAATTCAACAGGAATGGCAGAGGCCTCTTGGCAGTCACAGTCCTTTGCCCATTACAAGATGCTTTTCTTCGGTTGCCTCTTGATAAATCTACTACTCTGAACAAATGCTTGGGAGAACAGGGGGTGGGGGAGTCAGGGAAGTCTTCACAGAGGAAGTGACATGTTAGTCTTAAAGGATGAGAAGTTCCAGGCAAAGGGCCCAGCATGTGCAAATATAGAAGCACAAGCTCAGGGTTGTGCCCCAGTATAAAGGGGCTTGGGGAATTCAGAACACAGTGAGAAGCTCCACATGCTGCCCCATAAGCTGATGTGTTGGCGTATCATTGACAAAACCATGAGAAAAGTCGGTTCCAGATTTTGAAAGGCCATGTGTGTTGCTTTGGCGGGGGGGTGGGGGGGGCGCTGACAGTGTCTATTTTGTAGGAAGTTCACTCTGGAAGCAGCATAGACTCTAGACCACCTGGAGTGTGTAAGGTGCTGTATGAAGAGGCTGACCTAGTATATGAAAGGTCTCATGATTACACACTGAACAGGCAAGGGAGGAGGTATTGAGTATAATTCACTAAACCACAGGGCAGGCGTCACTTCTCCTATCTCCTCTGCCCAAGGCAGGCATGGCTAAGCAATCCCAGCACTGATTCCTGCTGAGTCTGGCTTTGGCTCCAGGTAGCACCACCATTTTGCTGCAGTGGCACAGGAAATGAGGGCTATTGACCATTCTTGCCCCAGAGGAATAAAGCATCACATTGACTTGAGTCCAGACAAAGTAGCATCAGTTAGGAAATTTTAATGCAAGAGTTGACAAGAAGAGGCATTCAGAAGAAAGACAAGGAGTTGGTGGAGAAGAATCAAGTTCACAACCTTGATAAAGAACCATTTAAAAAAAATATCTTGGGATGAGTTTTCCTACAAAGCGGCAGAATCACACAGTAATCATCATAAACCTGTCAGTTTCTCCACCACACACTTGGAAATTATAAGCAATTTTCAAGGCCTTGCCGCCACAGGCTTTGCCTTCCAATTTCCGCTTTTGTCTGCAGGAGGAGACGGGAGTCGCAAAGTTGAATGTAAACAAGAAATGGCCCGGTTGGGGCAGGGCAGCTAGAGCCCTTCTCTGGCCCCCCAGGGCCGTGGATGCCTCTGCCCAGGAAGGGGTGAGCATGCATCTCACCACTCCCTCTGCCGCTTTCCAGTAGAGAATTCCAGAACAACAGCCTTCAGTTTCCTCAAAAGATCCTGGCTTTGTGCTCCAGTTGCCAGTTAGCTTCCCTGTGGCCTTTGGCAAGCAAACGGGACAAGCAACACCGCACTGAACTTCAAATCCGCCCTTTTCTGTGCTTGACCCTCGCCCAGGGCCTTCCTTCTCAAGCCTCCGCAGCCCTACCCCACGAAGCAAAGTGATACAGGCTCTTGGGGTTCCTCCCTCTTTCTCCTCCCCCACAATCCCCAGTAAACCCTCAGCTTTTGTGCAGCCTGCTGGGAGAGAGGGCCCCAGTCCACCCCCGGGAATGCCCCCTTCCCTCCCTGGGCACTGCAGACCATCTTGTTGTGGCCCCCCTTTCTCCCCAGTGTACAGAGTTTCAGCTGGCCCCTGCAGGCTGAGGGTTCATCACCTGGCTGGGCTTGGGGACACAGCTCACCACACCTAAAATCAGCCACATCTGTGGGTCCCAAGGTTCCCTGACCCTCAGAGGGATGGAGGGCTGCAAACCCCAGGACCCCGCGGGCAGGGCAGGGTCACAGCACAGAAGCCTTGGAGGCCCCTCTCAGACCAGGGACCTCGGCCAACTCCTGGTGGAGGCCTTCCCCTGGGCCTCAGTTTCTCCCTCCATAAAGTGGACTTTGCAGGCCTGTCGGGAGGATTAAAGCCGGACTGCAGCAGGCACCACTGGCAGGGACCTGCCCCCGCAGGGTGAGACCATGCAGGTGGTCCTCCTGGCTCAGCTGTATCCTAGGAGCATCCCGGTGAAAGGACCTGACGCCTGGCTGTTCAATCCTTTTGGGGTGCAGGACACCCAGCGGTTCAACCCTCTTTGGCTGTGGGGAGGGCAGGAGGCCTGGAGCCGATGCTCACCCTTGCGGGTGGTGGGTGGTTGCTATAGTCACTGAGAAGTAGTGGGTGACGTTTTGCATGTGGAGGAGCAGAGCCATGTCGGCACCTCAGCTCAAGGTCACGGCAAAGTGACTAGCACACCCTGTAGGACGGGGACTGTGCCTCTGGCTCAGCGGTCTTCATGACCCTCATTGCCAGCACCCTACCTCCTGGGCCACCTAATCCTGTTGGGGTCCTTATCCCTTGCTGGGTGACCAGTGGACCCCAGTGGTTGGGCATCCACTAGGGGACTTGCCACAACATTTGCCAAATACACCCCACTCCTCTCTCTGCCCAGTACCCAAACCCCATCACGGGCTGGGTCAGGCTGCGCATCTTAGTGGGTGATGGAAAGTTGGGAGAAAGAATCATATGCCCGATGCCTCCCTGCTTCCCTCTGTCCCCCTAGACTCAAGACACAGAGGCCCCTGCCTCCCCTGGGAAGGGGGATCCTGGGCTTCTATGGCGGGCCTTCCATGGAGCCCACAGCAACAGTCTCTGAACCCTGAGACTGTCCTGCGCTGCCTTGGCGGGTGCAATAGGGCTGGTCAGAGGATGTGGTTGCCCCAGGCTGGCAAATAACTAGAAACCCTGTAACAACCAGCTCCTGCTGAATTCAGAGGGGCTTGGGGAGGCCCCAGTGGTCCTCAACCTCTCCTCCACTGCCCCCAAACCATTCAACTCCGGAGTCCCAAGGTCCCAGCAAACCAAAAGCTCGCAGAAGGGCTGGTGAAGGCATAGGAACCGAACCGTGAGGATGAAGGACTCCAGCTTGTGCTGTGAAGCGACTTGGATTCCTGTCCCGTTTGCCCAGCCTGCCAAGGACACGGCTTACACTGCCCCGTTGTAAAGAGAGGAGAGGAGGAAGAGTGGTGATTAAAAGCCCTTGATAAAACCTCTATTTCTCCTTTGGGATAAAAAAGGGAGGGCTGAGATAAACAGGGCTTGCTTCACACATTTTGTGCCTTGGTGAGCTGGTTCTCCAGGCGGGCCTGTGTTTCTAATTCTCAGCTTGTGAGCCTGGGGGTGGGGTGGGGGCGGGGAAGGTGGGTCCTGGTTATCACGGGGCAGTCGGGCTGTTGCTGAGGCCCAGAGGAGCCATTTGTGGGGAACACGGAGAGTTCCTGGCCCAATGATTTCTCTTTCCCTGGGGTGGCGGGGGAGGCTTGTTGACTGAATCTCTGGGTCTGACTGGGTGACAGCTCTTAGAGATGCTGAAAGTTTCCCTGAGAGTGGGCGCTGGCCCTCCTTCATCCTTTCGTTCCACCTCTCTGACTAAATGGAAGGGCAGAAGCCACCACCCCTCCCACCTCAGAACAAGGCGAGGCAGGTTTGGAGAACTGCAGCCAGAAGGGAAAGGGGAACGCAGATTCTGTAGCCATGAGTTTGCCGTCCAAGTGCTTCAGTGCGACCAAGTTACCACAGGCACAAGGGCACAACCATAACTGTGACCAGGGCTTGGATGAGAGCTGTGCTGTCCCAGGGAGGGCCAGCCTGTGGGGTTCTGGTTTGGGTATTGCTTTTATATATATATATTTGTACATCGTTGTTCATTTTTGTACAATGTTTGATTTTTCCTCTCAGGTGTAATGCCCATAAAATTCCCACCACCAAGACACTGGTGAACCATCACCAGAGTCTCTTCCTTCCTCCTCCCCTGCTGTATGCTCCGATTTATAGGTTACCTGCTAGTTTTGTCTTTTTTTCCTGTTCCCTTGTGTGGTTCCCTTATTCCTCCTATAAGTGAAACCATCCAATGTTTTTCTTTTTCCTTCCTTCCAGCTCCATCCATGTTGCTGCAAATGGCATGAGCTTATCTTTTTGACTACTGAATAGTATTCCATTGTGTACATATAACACAAAAGCTTCCCAGGTGATTGTATGGTACAGCCAGGCTGAGGCAGAGCACCCCCTGTAGGGGGCTTTGAGTTCTGCACTAGGTTCCTCTGCAGTTTCCTGCCTGTGTGACTGGATGTGGGGCATTTTGATAGTCTCATCAAAATGCAAAGTCCCTGGTTTTCACTTCCTGGTATCACCCCCAGAAGTTACCCTCTACCCTATTTTATTTTATTTTATCTTATTTATTTTACTTCATTGTTCCCTGAGTCTCACACCAGAGTCTGGGATGGGAAGAGGCTGAGAGAAGTGGAAGGATGTCTGTTCTCTTATAGTGCCTGGTAGAACAGGAAAGAAAAGCTGAAACCTTTTTTTTTAATTAAAATTTTTTAAATTTAATTGTTTGAATAGGTAATACATTCACAGGGTTAAAAAAAAAGAAAAGCTGCAGAGTGAACACTCCCGCCCACCTCACCTCCCTCAGCCCCCCTTGGTGCCTTTCCGGCTCCTTCCTCACCAGGCAACCCTTTTCTGTTTCTTTGGTAAGTTTTGGTTTCTTTTTTTTTTTTAATTTTTAATGATTTATTTATGTATACAAGCTGGGGTACAGGCATCGAACTCCTGTCGTTGCTGCCAACAACTCCACAGCGCAGTGCTTAACCGCTGCGCCACCAGGAAGGCCGTAGTTTTAGTTTCTTTTGAAGATACAAGTCAATCAAAAAACCTCTCTTCCCTGGTTTTTTACACCCAAATCATTGTATTCTAAGTACCTTCTGCCCCTCCCTGATCTTGATAAATTCTGCAGTTCTTTGCGCAACAGCACAGAAAGGACTTCCTCATTTGTTTTGTGTTTTCTCAACCAGCTGCATGTCACCTCACCGGTGGAAGTGCCATAATACTGTAATTTATTTAGCCAGTCCCCATTGGTAAACATTTGGCTGTTTCCCATCTTCTACTATGATAAATTGTGCTACCATAAATTACCTTGTAACCGTGTCACTTCACATGTTTTTGCAAGTCTATCTGTAAGATATGTCCCGGAAGGGCTGGGTGGGTGTAGGAATACAGCTACTTGTACTTTTTATAGATTAGCCTGAATGAGCCGGCAGGGGGGTTCTCCCACAAGTAACATATAAAGGGGCTTGTTTCTCCTTGTGATTCCAACAGAGTGGCGAGTTAAACCTTTTGACTTTTGGCCAACATGCTAGATGAACAATATTCTCTCAGTGTATTTTTCAGTAATATTTTTCTTCTTATGAATAAAGTCCACCTGTCTGTCCTTTTTAATGAACTGTCTACTCAATGTCCATTGATATTATTGTCATGTTCCAGCAATTTGTAAGAGTTCGTACATTCTAGAGCGATCAGCTCTCACTCGGTGATATGGGTTATATATTCTAGAGCGATCAGCTCTCACTCTGTGATATGGGTTATAAATATCTCCTCCCAGGTTTTCATTGCTTAGCATTTTTTTCCATGGAGATGTTCAATTTTTTATTAGTCTAATTGATCAGTGTTTTATGACTTCTGGAATTTGAGCTGTGTTAGTGATGTCTACCTGTGGCAATAGAGAAATTCTGCTGTTTCCCTCCCGTCCTTTTATAGTTTCATAGTTTCTTGAGCTTTATCTCTTTGATCTATTTGGAGTTGATGCTAATGTATGGTTTTGGGTGTGGAACTGATTTAATTTTTCTCCAAATGGTTGCCCAGTGGGTACCAAACCATTTATTGATTCTTTCCTATTTCCCTTAGTGATCTGAGATGTCACATTATCAAATACTCAATTCCATATGTAGCTGGGTCTATTTCTCACATTTTCACTCTGTTCTATTGGGTTATCTGTCTGGGCATATGCTATGATGCCCTGATTTAAGTACTGGGGATGTGTAGCATGTGCTCTTTCATAGCTCTTCTTTCTGAGTTTCCATAGATATTTAAGTTTATTTTTCTATTTGAACTTTAGAATCAGATCGTCTACTTCTGCACCTCCCCTCCTCAGTCCTGTTGGTATTTTATAATCCAGTGATGAGAAGTATGGGTTCTGAAATGAGAATGCCAATTACTATTCTAAATCCCAATTGCCATTGACTCTATGAACCTGGGCAAATTCTTTACTTTTTTAAAGTTTCGTTTTCCCCATTGTATATTTCATGAGGCTTTGTGTTATGAGAATAGTCACATAAAGAATTCAGATAACATTTATTTCATTTACTATGTACCAACTACAATAAAATGATTATATCTGATGTCATTATGAATATAATCATCACTAAAATATCTCTGAGGGTGTGTGCCCACATCAAAATAGCCCTCAGCACTGAGGGTCCCAGGGTGGTCTGTGAGGCTGAGCACCACTCTGGGGCAAGGGGTTTAGTGCCATCTCAGAAGGCCTTCAGTCAGGGAAATCCTTTGGGAGGCCCGTCTGCTGCTAGGTGAGGAAAATGCGGGGTTTCTGGTGGGAGTGCCAGATATTACACGTTACCATTTAAATTTAAATGTTCGATAAACAATATATTTTTAGTATATGTGTGTCTTAAATACAGTACAGGAAATACTTGTACTAGAAAAATCATTCATTACTTACCTGATGTTTAACTGGGCATCATGCGTTTTTACTTGCTGACCTTAGTGTTCTTCGGTGGTCCCAGTTTGGACAAGCTCTGGGGGTTTCTCAGGCACCAGGTGGGGAGCGGAGGAGGTTGGCAGCTATTGCTAACCCTGGGCGGACGGGCTTGGCAGTAGGGACATTTATAGTTGTTCTTAGAGTCCAGAGCAGGGAGGTTCCCTGACCCCCACCCGAGACTCTCTCAGCCCTTCCTGCAGGAGGGCACCCCTCTGGGTCACTAGGTGGACTTAGCTGCCACATCCACATGGCCTCCCCCTGGTCGCCATCACTTTCCGGGGCGTGAGCCCCTTGTTCCGCCTTCCTCCAGCACACGGGCATCTGACTGGTCAGAATCGCACGTCCATACCCAGAGGACAGCTCTGATCGGCTGAGAGCAATCAGACCACCTCTTGGGGGTTGGCCTCTCCAGAAACTGCTTTAGAATCCAGGGAGAGGAAGGGTGGGAACCTGAGTTTCCTGAGGTCTCTGAGGTCTGAGATCCCCCCCCCCGCCCCCTCTCTTTGGAAGGGGGCAGCGTGACCTGAGACTAGCTTCCGGGGGGCTCTCCTCCAGCCGCTCACTTTGACCCCTGCAGGGAGCGTCCCTCTATAAGTCAGTGTTCCTCCCTGCACCTTTGGGGGTGTGAATATCAGAACCTAGTGCTGGGACATCAAGTGTCCGCTTCTGGGTCTCATCCCTGCTTTTCTGGTGGGTCTACTTCTCTGGGAATGACCCATATTCTCTTCAGTCTCATCTGGGGCACGATTCTCCACTAGACTGTAAGTACCTCTTGGGTGGACCTGCTGCTTATCCTGTGTCCCCAAGGACGTATTCCTGGGAGCCCCGGAAATCTGCATTGCATCATCTGTGAGCGGGCCCTGTGGCCCTTCCCATGGATGCATCAGACATGCGCAGGGCTGCAGTCATCCTCTCTCCCTGCCCTCCTCCCTCTACCCACTGGGTGCCCCGCACAGAAGAGCAAGACACGGGCCCAGCACTGTTAACTGAGTTGGCTGCACTGACCTGATGCGGGGAGCCTGGGTCAGCTGGATGTTAGCAGTTCAAGGCCACAGTGGCCCACAGGCCTGTCTCAGTGGGTTGATCAGGTGGAGCCTTTTGGGTTCAGATGTAATAGGTGTGGGTCTAACTCCCTTCTAGATTCACTGCAAGAAGGCCCTCCAGAGGAGGCCTTTTAATTGAGGGCGGTGGTGGAGGATCAGGGAGAGAGAGGACAGGATGTTTAGGCCAAAGCTGCTTGGGTCTGATGGAGCTGGAGGAGGCCTGCCCCGGAGACTCACCCACCCCAGGGCTATGCGAGGCCCCTCCACCCTAAGGAGCGGGACTTGGAAGTGGCTTCAGCTGCAGGAGTCTTTTTTTTTTAAGATTTATTCATGCGTACAAGCTGGGGTACAGGCCAGAGGTGTGGGGTGGCGAGAGGGTTCACCAGAGACAGAGTGGGGAGCAGAACAGGCAGATCAGAAATACACTGCTGAGGGGAGCAGCGGGCGAGGCAGGAGAGGTCTGCCGCACCATGTGGGACTCTCCCGGGCTGGGCGTCGAACTTGCATCGCGCGCTGCAGACAGTTCCACAGCGCAGTGCTTAACTGCTGCAGGAGTCTTGAACACTGCTGAGCTCTTGTCTCCCCTGGAGGAGCCTGCCGGGGGTGGAAGGGGGTAGGTGGTAGTGGGGGAGGCCTGTCTCTCTGGCCTTGGGTCCTGCTGACAGGTGAGGGCTACTAGGAGAGAGCTGTCTCCACCCCCAATCCACCTGATGGCAAGCCTGGGAGCCAGGGAGTGATCCTGGCTGACTCCAACTTGGTTTGGTTTGATGTACATTTAGTCAGAGTGCTCTGTGCTTCCCGGGGCAGGGTGTTGCTAATGAGGTGATGCCCCCATCTATTTAGCACAGATTCCAAGGGTCAGGCTACTTGTTCTTTGTGCTTTCATCTCCTTTAGCCTCACCCAACCCCTTCAGGGCAGACATTGTTCTTATTCTCATTCCCATTCCACAGATGAAGAAAGGGAGGTTCCCAGAGGTACAATCACCTCCGAGTGCACAGGCAGTGAGCCCCAGGCACAGGATTTGAAGTCAGGCCTAACTGCCTGACTTCTAGGTCTGTTCTCACCCTTGGGAGGCTCCAAGCAGGTCCCCTTTGATGACAAGAAGACTGTTCCTTTCCGGTTGAGGTAAAGTGTCTCCCTAGATGGTCCAGCTCCCCAACCCAGGGGCTGGGCCCAGATATTCTCAGCCCACCCTTGTCCTGCCCTCCTCATCCTGCTTCTATCCAGGCTCCAGGGGGTGGGTGGGGGCAGGAGATGGGGGAAAACATACGCGGAACAAGAGCTGACCTTTTCTCTGGCGATCTGGTCTCCTGGGTCAGGAAGCCTCTTCTCTCTGGGTGGGGTAGGGGTACACGGAGGGAGGTGGAACACTCCAGAAGGAATGCTGCTGTCCTGGTTGGCAAAACAAGGACTCAGCAGCTGTCGGGGCTGCGGTTGCATTTGGGGAAACAACGTTTCCCTTGTACACCCAGCTCCAGGGGGCGTGCTTAGCATGGAGGGACCTCTCAGCCGTGTGTGGGCAGCACCAGAGATCCCCAGGTGCAGGGTATAGGGGGGTGTTCAAAACACCCCACAAATTCTGGACTAGATGGGCAGAACCAAGTTGCTGCTGTGCTGGCCTTTGCCCTTGGGTTGCTGGACTGTGGGACGGTCCGGAGGGCCCTGGGGCAGGGACAGGGACAGACATAGAGGGACTGGGAGGTGTCTCGGGGGGCGTGCAGAGTGCTCACTGCATAGCCCCGCAGTGTGGCTGCCGAGAGTCTTGGGGTGGGAAGGCCAGTGTGCATGTGGGGGATGGGCTGTTTGGACGCCGCTGCTTCTCTGACCAGCGCATGTACTGATTCTTTTTCCCATTTGGCTCCCAAAGGGCTTGGTAATGGAATTGAAGAAATCTGAATCAATTGTCTGATGTGTCGTGACTAAGCTTGCAACGTGCCAAGTGTCCCTCAGGAGAGGCCCTGGGACGGCTGGGCCAGAATGCCAGGTCTGCGTGCTGGAGACCATTCCCAGGGAGAGTGCTGATGTAAGTAAGCTGGGGATTGTCATGTAAATTTGTGACCACAGCCTCTTGACCTCTGACTCCTGGGTGGAGGCACAGATTCCTGGCCTGGCTGGTGGGGATGGTAACAGTCCACACAGCTGGCTTCCACACAGCTGGCTTCGCTTTTGGAAGCTATGTTCTCCATATGCATGGGAGTAACTAAGCGCTTTTATTGACCTTGAACTCGACTTCGCCATTCCTTGTGTTCATTTTCTCTTTTCTTCTCACAATACCCCTTTGAAGTCAATATGCTTATCTCCCAATTTCATGGATGAGGACACTGAGGCAGGCAGGATAATGACTCCCCTTACTCAAGGGAGGGGTCAGACTGGGATTAGATCTGGGAATAAATTCCAGGCCTGTGTGTTTAACCCCCTGAGGAGAAAAACACCCCCCCACCCCACCCCCACCCCCCCGCATTGCATTTCTCCTTTCCTCTCACAGGACTTCTGACACGCACTTCTCACAGTACCACACTTCTGACACCAGAAGCGTGAGGGTTTCTCCACACCAAGCAGTGCTGTAGCACCAGCTGGGTGTCTCACAACCTGATTTCTGACACTATCTACCTGGAAATAGCTTTGGATCCCTCAGGCTGAGGGCTCAGTCCCTGAAAGCCTGTCCCACCCCCTTGAGAAGTCAATCACAAGTCCAGGTTTTGGACTAAGTGCCCTACAGACGTTATCTCCGCACATTCATACAGCAACCTTGTGTAAGCAGGTGCTAGGAGGAAACTGAAGCTTGAAGGATGAGGGGCTTGCCCAAGATCACACAGCTCATGCTTGGCAGAGCCGGGAGTCCACTCGGGATGATCTTTCTGTGGGGGTTACCAGTTGTGTGGGTGCTGGGAATGGTGTTGGACTCCAGGCCTGTGCCATTCACTGCTTAGGACCTAACCCTCTGTCTGTGCATAAGGTGGCCTTTCTGATTTTTCCTGCTGCTCCTAAGGGCCCAGGGCTCTCCTCTGATGTATGGGATGTGCAGGAATCCAGAGCAGACCTCAGGCAGGCAAGCCAACTTAAGCAAGGTGCTCCTGAAAAGGAAATAAGGTAGACTAGGGGCCCAGTCTCCTCTTGCTGCCCCCACAAGGCTGGGAGAAAGGATCAGAGGGCAGCAGAATTGTTACCAGACACTATGGGTGAGAAGACACTTCTTCAGAGCACAGACATTCTCTCCTGAAACGCGACCCTTTCATTCTTTGCTCTTGGAATGGCCTGTTTTGGTAGAAAGCAGGACACACTTCAGTCAGCTCTCTGGTTCATGGCCTTCTCTATTGGGTGTGGTGTCCACTGGGAAATGACAAGTTCTGTTGACCAGGGATCCATTCAGCGATGTATATTATGTGAGTACTCAGCTCATAGAACTCTTTTGTGATTCGTTTGATCTTCACAAATATGTTGGGGAAGAAAACCGAATCTTGGGGAAGTCAAGTCAGCTATTCAAGATCACTAGCCGCAGATGAGTCTGGTAGCTTATTCCTGAGTATTCACTGAGGCCTGGTCAGCTCAGGGCCTTGTGAGAGCACAGGGGATACAGAGATGAGCAAGCCCTGAGCCCACCCCTGTCATCCAAGGGCCCAGGCCCAGGCGGAAATGTCACCGTCTCTCCCAGTGTGCTGTCTCTGTCTCAGTCAGCCACACATTTCCTGAGCACCAGCTCTGGGCTAGGCACTCTGGAGGGTGCCTCCAGGGGCACCTGCTCCTTGACAATTTTCCTGGCCTCCAGGTGCTTACAGTTTCCTCAAAGAGAAGTGAAGTGTGCGTGTGTGCAACAGCAACCGAGTCAGGGTTCCTGGGGAAAGCTCAAAAATCCAAGACATCAGCTAGCTCCTGCTGCGGTGGCCTCTGCAGTGGTGTCTCGAGCGACTGGTGTCTCTTCTGGGCAGGCCCTCTAAGGATAAGGTGTGATTCACCAACTTCCTTCCTCTACCGTGATGCTTGTGGACACTTAGTTGAATGGAGCCTCCATCAGCCCAGGCCTCTGAATGGCGAGCGAGCCCCTGGTCACACTGGGCATGAAGCAGGAATTGGAAGTAAAGTGTGTTCATGTTAAGCTGTAGGTTAAGCTGTAAGGTTCTGAAATTGCTTGTAACCACAGCGCGGTCTAACTCCTGACTGGTAGAGTCTTCTATTTCATTTAGTCCTCAGAGGTTCTATTAGCCAAACAAGTTCAAGAACCATTAGCTCAGGGGTCAGCTAGAAAGGTGTGGGAGTGCAGGGAGGGGAAACGCCTTTTTATTGCATGTCCATTATGTGCTAGACTCTTTGCTGGGCAAACACGTGTATTGTGTTTAATCTCCAACAGCCTAGTGAGGTAGCCCCATTTTGCAGCTGAAGCAGGTTCCCAGAGTTGAATGCATTGTTGCTGAAAGTGTGGTGTGCAGACCAGCAGTGCCGCTATCCCCAAGAGCCTGATTCCCTGGCTTGGAACTCTCTGGAAGAGCGCATGCTTCCAGGACTGCCAGTGGCCAAGCACAGGTCTTGGTGTAGTTGTTGGCTCCATCCGTAGGGGCTGAGCCACGCTGCTCTGCTATTGTAATAGATGGAGGGGACGACCAGGAAAATGTTCCAGGAGAATGATCGCAGCTCCTTGGAGACAGGCACTGGGCACCTGGGCCCGGGCACCTGGGCGAGGCAGGTTCCTGTGGCCATGGTCCCTGGCACCCTTATCAGTGGGTGGCATTTATCTGTACGGAGCCACAGAGCTGTTGCTGAGGAAATCACAGCCCTTGGGCAGAGGGACGTAATGTGGCTTCTTGCCAATGGGATTATCAGACTGTCCTCAGCTCCTCTCTCAGATATTTAGACTTTCCTTGAAAAAGTTACTCTTTTTGGTTGAGATCTGGTTATCCATTCAGCTAAGTGAGAAATTTCATATTACAGAGTAATCAATTAATATTTAATAGGATTATATTAATCATCATATAATATACGTAAAATATGGTTACAATATATAATATATAATAATATATTATATAATATATAATAATACATATGGTTATATATATAAATGTATAATTAAAATACATTTCTATATAAAAATGTGATCATATAATAATAATCAACAGATTCATTTGGGTCCCTGCTGAGTGCCAAGCCACAGGGACCCAGAAAGTAATAAGGCATTTTCGCATTTGGTTAGGCTCTGTGCTAGTTCAGAGATGAAGAAGGAAGCAAAATTGTCTGGTCTTCAGTTGCTCACAACCCAGGAGGCGGGACTTCCTGCTGTGGGGATGCTCTGATGGAGGGGCGTGTAGAGCTTCTCGGACCCTCTGGGAGGGATGTGACAGCCAGCCAGATCACTGGCTGGGAGCTCAGATCCGGCCTCCTGTCCTGCCCCAGCATTTGCTCCCTTGGAGCCACATCTGTTAGATGCAGATAGCGACAGCACAGGTGGAGAGTTTGGAGGGAGCGCAGGGTGTCTGACTGAGCACTTACCATAAGCCAGAGGCTGTGCTAAGGCACAGGGATTGCAGGAAGTTTGAATCAGTGGCTGCTTGGGGGGTGTTGAGGTGAAGAGGCATGGCCACTTGAGAATCTCATTGATGAGCTGGGGCGTGAGGGCCCAGGGCCAGCTGGGCTCAGGGTCAGTCCACGCTCCCAAGTCTCTGCCTCTTTCTGCATGGGCTGGCACTTACCCCCGTTCCCCAAGTTGGGCTCATTTTTGTTCTGATATGGGAATGTGACTGCTGAGGGGCTGAACGTAGAGAGAGACTCACGCAGGACCCAGGCCAACTCCCTGCACATAGATAAATGGAGTCTGGACCTCCATTTGGCAATCAGCAGAAAAACAAATTAAAACAGAGACGGTTTCATCTCCTTTTTCCCCCTCACCCCACTCTGGCAGATTTATTTTGGAAAGCGACAGGAGGCTAATGGAATCACTTAATTTTCTCAATAATAAATTACTCCCAAGTGCAATAATTAAATGTTTCACCACAAACAGTTTCCCTTTGCATAACCTTCCTCTGGGTGTCTTCTGCATGGCAACCCTCCTCCTTCCTCCCCTGATCAGTCCTGGCCCCTGCTCCACCCGGATTTGGCCTGACCTCTCTGGTGAGTCACTTTTCATTTCCTGGCTTCAGGATCCTGACCCAGGTAACAGCAAGAGTTCCCCATGGGATTGTGGGAAAGAAAAAATGTATGGAGAGCAATGGCCAGATCAGGGTTTGAATCCTGGCTCTTCCCAGGTGTTTGACTTGGGAAAGTCACTTGATTCACATTATCACATGAGGAGGCAGGGTGTTTTTGAGGCTTAGAGTAGGGCCTGCAAAGTTCCTGGCACATAGTAGGTCTTCAGCAAGTTGGAACTGCTGTGCTTTAAAAAATTAATGCTGTGATCTAATTCTATTGTGTACACAATAATTCTTACTGTGTACAGTCTTGAATGATAAAGATAGCAAGGGCGAGAGCAAGTGAGTGATAGTGAGAGACTTTGGGAAAAATAGAGACTGAAAGAAAATAGAGGCAGGAAGAAGAGCAGTGAGCTGAGGTGCATGCCCCTAGGCCTTAGCGGGGCTGGAGAGGGTGAGACAGCTTTGTCAAGTGGCCTCCAACCCTTATGTAATCAGGCACTCAACTGCCGAGGGACCACAGATTTGCCAATCTCTCCAGCCAGATATCTGAGGCTTCATGGCACTCAAAAAGGGGCCAGCTGGCATTCGGAGATCTGTCTCCACTCCCAAGCAGCTCGGAAGTGAGTGCCCGTCCATGTGTTAGCAGAAGATTTGGAAGTAATGATGGCACTTTCCCCTGTGACTCATGATTAATGTACAATCAACTGTGGAATGCACAGCTGTTGGACATTTTCAAGGCAAGTAAATGTATAAGGCTAAGAAAATACAGGGTTATACAGTGGTGTTAGTTTCTGACACTAGGCAAGGGCCGGCCCTGATCCCTGAGGAGGGGGACTGGGTGTCTCTGCTGGTCTGTCAGGGTCAGCATCCTTGGGAAAGAAGTACCAGAAAGCACGCCATGTTCTTGTGGTTGCCTCCATGTGTTACCCCACATTCCGTACATGCCCTGGGCTCAGCTCAGTTGGAGTTCAAGATGGACAGGGCATGAATCTCACCCCCAGTGGACTTCCCCTCCAGAAGGCCTTCAGATGTCACTGAAGTCTGTCCTAAAAGGTCGGAGCAAGTGGACAGTGCTCTTCTAGGCTGGGCGCTGTGGAGAGACATCTACCTCTATTTGGGAAAAATAAGAATCCTTCGTGGAAGAAGGTGTCCCTGAGCCTTTAAAAAAGATGATGAGGGCCTCCCTGGTGGTGCAGCGGTTAAGTGCTGCGCTGTGGAGCTGTCAGCAGCGGTGACGCGAGTTCAACACCCGGCGGGGGAGAATCCCACATGGCGCGGCAGACCTCTCCTGCCTCGCCCGCTGCTCCCCTCAGCAGTGTATTTCTGATCTGCCTGTTCTGCTCCCCACTCTGTCTCTGGTGAACCCTCTCTCCACCCCACGCCTCTGGCCTGTACCCCAGCTTGTATGCAAAAATAAATAAATCTTTAAAAAAGATGATGATGATGATAATGATGATAACTTCACGCTTTGGATTTATGGTTAGCTTGAACAATATGTTCTCAAATGTTGGTTTTTTTAAAACAAGAGTGTTATAAAATCATAGCACAAATTTTGTGTGAGTGGGGGATGGCCCAAGAGCTTACTGTCCTAATCCAAATACTGGATCACGGAGCTGTTCTTGGTTTTTTCGTTTGTCTGTTTTACCTGTATACACTCTTGTGGAACTTACAGTTACGAAAATTGTGGTAAATTATACATGACATCAAGTCTGCCTTCTTAATGATTTTTAAGTGTATAGTTCAGCAGCGTCAAGTTTGTTTATGTGGTTAGGAAGCCAAACTCCGGAACTTTTACATCTTAGAAAATTGAAACTCTTTATTTGAGGGAGCCACAGGAAGCTACAACTTTACTTTCCTGCAGTGTCAAGGCCTTGGGTCTCAATCTCATCATTTATAAAGAGGGAGTGATAGATTTAGTTTTACTTGAAAATTAAGTGAGGTCACATCCAGCGGTGTGCAGTGCGTGCCTGATGTGTGTGGGTGCCTCATAGCTGCTTTTAGGCTCTGGGGTGGAGCGAGGCCTTCAACTGAGGGACAGTGGGAATCTTGCCCCATTCCAGGTCCCTGCTCAGTCCTTCCTTCCATGCGTCTACCAGAGAACCTTCACCCCTTTGTGCTAAAATGGCCAGTTGGTGATGGGATGTCCTGAGTGACTGATTCACTCTCATAGGACCCCTATTCTTTCCTGCCTCCTTCAAGGACCTTAAGCTGTGAACCCCTTTGCTCCTGGATCAAGAGCTATTTTGGGGCATTCAACTGGCCTACTTTCAGCCAGTGAAAATAAGATGCCTCTTGAGGCCTGCCCCAAGCTCATTTGGGAATGAGTTTCAGTGTGTTTTACAAATCCTGTGCCCCTGAATTACATACAGTGTTGTCAACGAGTGTTGCCTCAATAAAAAATTAAAAAAAAAAAGTTGAGCTTTGAGTTAAGGAAACTTCGCTGGGGACCTGGGTGGGGTTAATCCAATAACCACAAACAGTGAGGATGAAAGCCGCTTTGGCCTTGCCCTTGTTCAGGCAACCTGTGGGGTTCCCTGGGTGGGAAGGCAGTGTTACTTATTTACCAGGCCCTCTGTTTGGAATGTGGTTTAGGTGCGTAACCTGAGAGGCTTGTGTGGCTAGAGCTGAGCTCCAGTTCATAGAGCAAACAAGCTTTGCAAGTAGAGAGGAAACTTGAGGGGGAGAATACAGCCAGCGTGTCCTTTCTAAGCAAGGGACCCAAGCTCAGAGAGGTGCCCCTAACTCTCTGCAGCCACCCTGAATTCTATTCTGTCCATGGGGGCAGGTCAACTCAGGCCTTAACTGCAGGTACCTTTGGCATATGACCTGCACCCCCTGACAGGAAAAGGATTCTGCAGTGGTATGTTCCAGAAGCAAAGAATGCTTGTTGAGAGAATGGATTTGTATTCCCTTCTTTGATTTACACTGTTGTTTCCAGAAAACCCAGTGAAAATGCAAATATGTTTTCTGGGAGGGGCAGTCTATTAAGCTATTAAATCCACACCACCAGTTGGTTAAATTAGCTCTGGTTGTTTGCCTAGCTGGAGCCCCAGCAGGTGATTTTGGTGACCGGATATAGAAGCTCAGGACAGGTCTATGGAGCAGACTTGTTTTCAGTCAAGGACCTGCCAGAGGAGTCCGGAAAGGGAATGACCTAGTTCAATATTTTGCCATCCAAAGCTCTTGGCAGGGCTTTGGATGCTCAAGAAGAGGAATTGTGTCCCTTCAGGAACCTTCCAAATACAGGACTCCAGAAAGGAGCTGAGGTTGGCCAGCTTGGAAAGTTTCTCCCATTGCCAGCTTGCCAGCTATTATACTGAAACAATTAAGGAGAAATTGAGAACCATCTCAATCACTGCCTCACAGAGAAGTGTTCCATGTTTATATTCTTAAAGCTTTTAAATTGTTGAAAGATAAGCATAGCATAAAATTTACTGTTTTAACATCTAAGAATTCAGTGATACATTCACAGTGTTGGACAATCACAGCCACTATCCATTTCTGGAGCTTTTTCATCATCCCACAGCTATTAAGCTGTGACTTCCTGTTACCCTTCCCCAATCTCGGCAATCACCGTTCTACTTTCTGTACCTATGAATTGGCTTATTCTCTTACTTATATAAGTAGAATCATATACTATTTGTCCTCTTATGTCTGACTTAGCATAATATGTTCAAGGTTGATCCAAATTGTAGAGTATTTCCTTCTTTAAGGTGGAATAATGTTCTACTTTATGGATATACCACATTTCGCATATCCATTCACCTTTTCAGACATGTGGGTTGTTTCTGTAACAGGGTGGTCCCCAGGGAAAGGGGACGTTCCGGGTTCCCTGCCCCCACCCAAGGAAAGGTGGAGCTGAGCAGAGAGGAGGAGAAGCTAGAGAGGAGACTCTCCTTTGTGAAGGAAGAAGAGCCAGAAGGAGCCCTGGAGGAGGCACACGGAGCAGAGACGTGTGAAGAAGCTGCGCTGGCTTCTTGGCCTTGGGCTGGTTGAAACAGCTGTGGGTGAGAGACCCGTGGGGAGGTTAACAATGGCAGCTTTTATCTTGATTTTGATTTTACTTTTTTCCTTCCAGTCTTGCCTGGCCCCTTCTGCCCCTTTCCTAAGGGTCCCCACCAGTGGGTGCCTTAGACTCGTGGACAGCTTTAGGGCCTCAGTGGCCCTCCTTTGGGCCAACCCTGTTTAGCTGGGCATTTACCCACATGGGGATGGGTGACTTTGGGTGCTAGATTTGGAATCTTTATTGATAATCTATATTATCATTATATTATATATATATAATGATATATATATAATATCATTATATTATATATCTATATTATAATTATAATATATAATATTATTATATTATATATAATATCATTATATTATATATAATAATATATTATAATTATAATATAATTATAATATAATATGTTATATTATATATCTATATTATATATTATATATCTATATTAATCTATATTGATAATCTATATTATCTTTGTTTTTTTCTTTTTGCACACTAATTATATGTAAGTTGCTTTCCATTAAAGTTCTTACACACTAGAGTATGTTTTGTCTGGATGTGGTGGCTAGCAGAACCTATTTAGAGCAGGGAGAGGGGGTCTTGGGGTGCCCCTCTCCCTATCCTGTAATATTCCCACTTTTGGCTATTATGAATAATGCTGCTAATAGTATTGTTGTACAAGTATCTGTTTCAGTCCCCACTTTTAATTCTTTAGTGTGTATATCCAGAGTGGAATTTCTGCATTATATGTTATTCTATGTTTAATTTTTTGAGAAGCCACCATCCTCTTTTCCACACTGGCTGTACCATTTTAAAGTCCTACCAATAGTGCACAAGGATTTCAATGTCTCCATATTTTTGCTAACACTTATTATTTTCCATTTTCTTAGTTGGTAATAGTCATCATAATGGTTGTGTCTGTATATATATATTTTACATTGCTCTTTTCCGGTCAACAAGAAACCAATATATGCTTTGATTTTTTAAAATAGTAACTGTCATACCTCAGCAAAAAGCAACCCCTTATGGTGCTGCAACATGTGTATTGACATATAGTCAAGTAAAACCAACGTATTTTAAAAAATGTGCATGGCATAAAATTGGGCACAGAGGGTAAGTGGTTCCCATAAAGGAGAGTACTTTGTCAATTTTTTTTTATGGCCAAAACAAATAGAATTTTTCTCTTGTCCTTAGTATCATACTCAGCATCTCTGTGTGTGTATGTGTGTATGTGTATTATATATGTGAATATGAAAGAGTGTGTGTGTGTGATTGTTTCCTCTGATACTTTCATTCGGCCCCACTTATAGTCCAACTGGATAAGGCACCCTTTCTGCCAAGGAGTCAGTCCTCTAGTTCTGTTTCTATTCTCCCTTCAACCTCTTGTTCTAGATGCTGGTGGCATGCATATTAATAAGATTCTGGATCCTGAGACTGAGGTACAGTAAGGAAGCCTGGCAAAGACACAAAATTATGTTTTTACCCTTTATTTGTTCACTGACCACCCTAACAGGTCTCTGTTAGATACTTTCTCTTGTATTGACTTTGTGGAGTCCTTACAACAGGCAAGGGAAGTTATCTCATTTTTACAGATGAAAAAAATCACTTTTCCATAAAAGCAAGTGATTTGCCCAAAGGGACTCAGTTGATAGGTGGCAGAGCTAGGACTTAAACTTGGGTCTTCTCATTTTTCTTCCTTGTAATATCACTCATTCCTTCACAACCAAGGAAGTTGAATTAGAGGAGTGTGGACTGTTGTCTTCCAAGATGGCACCCTTGGAAAGCTGATTCACACTGTAACATTCATCATGCTGCAGATATTGACCAGGGTGTCTACTGTGTGCCATTCCAGTGGCATAAGCTTTCACATTCTTGCAAAAGCAATAATCAACCTTTGAATGATCCTTGTGTTTATGCAATTTCATGGCTAGAAGGCTGATTGTGTGAGGAAGGAAGTGATATCTGAACCCTCTTAAGAAAGCCTTTTGATTGTAATTGATTATCTAGGACAACAGTGAAAGATAATCCTCCATAGAAGATCTTAAGTTTTCATTGCTGGAATCTTGACAATTAATGAAGGATTTATTTAATTCAAGTAAAATCTAATTGAGTTGGAGTGATTTTTTTTCACTAATATATGAAGCTATTTATTAATTGTTTGAACTAAAAATATTTACTTGGTACTTGATATGTGCTAGGTTTAAGGGATACAAAGATAAAAGATGACTAGAATATGACCATGGCCCTTGTCCAGCTCACTCTCCTTGACTAACAGTGGAGGCACACTCCAAAACCTTTAACTAGCATGCAGTGTAAGGAGTGCTATAGACAAGAAGTGTATAAAAGGACTGCAGCAACAGGGATGGAGTAACAATAATCTCTACCGACAGAAATCATCAAGGCTCTGCTAAGCAGCGAACATTAGAGCTGGGTATTGAAGCAAGAGTAGAGGCCTGCAATGTGTAGAAATGGAAGATCAGTGTGCTAGGTTATAAGACTGTCAATTTGGCCTGAGACTAACTGGCTATGATTCGTATGGGGCAGGCTCAGGTGTTTGGACTTTTACCTATTCACATTAAGTACTTGTTGAAGGAAAGGTTTTAAATGAGACACTAAAAATGTGAGGCTCCTTTCTGCTCGCCAACTCCTAACAAACCTTCCCAGTTTGCCAGGACAACTGGTAAACTCCTTGTTTCTGAAATGTGCTCATCACAAGTATTCTGTAAGCCATAAAATGACTTCCAAATTACCTATATGAGACTTTAAGATTTTAAAAATATTTCTGAGGGGATCTTTCAAGTTGTGGTGGCTTTGAAACACTTTCTAACCCTTTATTTCATAAACCACCTTGACAAGTTGATCATGTTCTGATGAATGGGTGAGCTCATTGCCAGGATGTGTATGGCACATAGGACTGGAATTGCTGGGGTTTCGGTGAATCAATTTGCCATTTCACAGATGAAGGCACTCAGCCATGAAGCACTGAGTGTCTAAGAAGGCATCACAGCTTGTAAGCAGTGGAACCAGGATTTAAACCCAGTGTGCTAAGCTGCAGAACTCTGTTCATTTTTACTGGGGTAATGTTAGTTTATAACATTTTACAGGTTTCAGGTACACAGTTTCTCACATCAGCAAATGTACAGAATCACACCATGCCCACCACCAAATGTCCAGTCGTCATCCACTACCAACCAGTCAGCCTCTTCTATCCATTCTCTCCCTCCTCCTTCCCCTCTGGTAACCACCATCCTGTTGCCAGAGTATAAAGGTTTGTTTTTGTTTTGTTTGTTTGATTGCTTCCCCCCCTTTATTTTTCACAAATGAGTGATATCATAATAGTATTTGTCTTTCTCCTTCTGACTTAATTCACTTAACATAATCCCTTCAGGATCCATCCATTTTGTTGCAAATGTCAGGATTTCATCTTTTTATGGCTATGTAGTATTCCATGGTGTGTATAGACCACATTTTCTTAATCTATTTATTTATCATCTGGCACTTAAGTTGTTTCCATATCTTGGATATTGGGAAAAGTGTTGCAATGAACTTGGGGTGCATGTATCTTTTTGAATCAGTGTTTTCATATTCTTCAGGTAAATACCCAGAAATATGATTACTAGATTGCTTATATGGTAGTTCTGTTCTTAATTTTTTGAGGACTCTCCGCACTGTTTTCCATAGTGGTTCCACCAATTCACATTCTCACCAACAGTGCACATCCTTACCGACACTTATTATTGTACTCTTTGATAATAGTCATCCTTGCCAATGTGAGGTGAAATTTCATTGTGATTTTGATTTGCATTTCCTCAGTGACAAGCAGCATAGAACATCTTTTCATGTGTCTGTTGGCAATATGTATGTCTTCTTTGGTGAAATGCTTATTTAGGTCCTTTACCCGTTTCTTAATCAGGTTCTATGTCTTTTTGTTGTTGTTGAGTTGTATATATTGTTCATTTAGTTTGGATATTAACCCCTTGATTGATGTATGGTTTGCAAATATCTGTTCCAATTCATTAGCCTGTCTTTTCATTTTAATTATAGCTTCTATTGCTGTGCAAAAGCTTTTTAGTTTGACATAGTTCTGTTTGTTTATATTCTCTTTTGTTTCTCTTGCTGTTGGAGAGGAATCCACAAATATATCATTAAGAGTGATGACAAAGGGCGTATCACTGATGTTTTCATCTGTGTATTTTGTGGTTTCAGGTCTTACATTCAAGTCAGAACCCTATTCTTAACCATGATGCTGTTCTTCCCTAACAAAAACACCTAAGTACAGCTCAGTAAATCTCAGAATAATCTGCAGAAGAGTCTTAAAGTTTACCTGGAAACACTGAATAGTGGAGAGAACAAGATTGTAGCTCAGGCTTAAGTCCTGACTTAACAAATGTGAGTCCTTTGGCAAGTCATGGAAACTTTCAGTGCCTTCACCTTCCCATTTCTAACAAGGAATTAGGACTGTGGTATTATTGTGATGGTTAAAAACAGTATACACAGAACATGCTTGGTTCATAGCAGCTGCATAGTAAATGAAGGCTATGAACGATGATGATGATAGTTATAATGAGTTTCTTTTGTAAGTGGAGATTTTTTTTCCAATGCTCAGACTTCAGATTATTAGGTAGGTGAATGTTTATATAATGATGGTTGCTGGGAGTGATGGTGAAACCCTCCCTAATTTACACAGGAAATCACAGGACAGGCAACTCCGTCCAGTGTACCCAGCTCGTGCACTTGGTTTTATGCCTGAAAGAGTGGGAGGTGGTGGTCTCTCCTTTCCAGGGCTGTCCATCTCCTCCACAGTGGTCACCACCTGTCTGCCCCTCTCCTACCCTAACTTCTTGCTTGAGAAGTATGGGGAGAAATAAAGGAAAGTGCTCTGTGAGGACCCGAGAGCAGGCATTATTCTAATGAGAGCTCAGAAGCCTGCAGGAGAAGATGGTCCGAACCAGGCCCTGAAGGACAGGCAGAGACTCTGGGATAAGGAAACAGTTGGGCATGGGATGAGGGTGAGGACAGCCAGTAGGAAACTGTCGGATCTTGGCTGGGGACTGTGGCTCCCAGGGGTGAGGGGGGCAAGCAGCCCAGATGAGTCCTGGAAGGGAACGAGGGAGGAAGGGACCCCGATGGGGCCGCATGGCTGTGAGTCATGGACACTGGCTATGGTTCTGGGATGAGTAATGAGGGCATCGCTGTGGAGCCAGCTCAGGGGTTTTCAGGATAAACACACAGAGGTGCATCATGGAAGCCGACAGAACCTGCCCCTAATGCACTCAGGGGCACTAAATGCTTTAGAATATTCTCTGATGAATAATTTCTCCAACTCTAACCACATTATGGAAACACGGGGCCGAGGCTCGGTGCTCTGCCTGTCAGATGTCATTGCCATTTAAGTGAGTGATGTCGAGTGGGTCACCCGCAGCGCCTGGGTCTGCGGACGAGGCAGGCAGCCAGGAGTGCCGGCCCCAGAGGTTTTATTTCTTCAGCTCTGTAATCAGATTGGAGGCAGAATGTTTTTCTGTGGCTCCTGCACATAACCCCTCGTGTTGATGCCGGTCCCCTCCTCCACGCGGCTCCCCTTTGGCCCTGAGGGTTGACATGGCGAAATGCCTGTCACTTCTCAGGTCTGTTTGCCACTGCATAGTGGACCTCACTTCATAGTGGACCCCAATTCCATACCCACAGGGAATGGAGGAGCGAAGAGAAGACATTTTTATTAAATTTCCCAAAGGTGCGGCGTCAGGAAGCTCAGGAGTCCGTGGAAGAAACAGGAATCAAAGGCTGGAACTCAGTCAGAGCCAAAATGATGACATTCTGCAGGGTTAGGTACAAAAACTAGCATTTAGGTTCAAAAAGTTGACTATAAGACAAGGGAGAAAATGTCCTTGGGCTTTATTTTTTTTATTTTTTTTTTTTATTATATTTTTTTTATATATTTTTATTGTTATTTATGTCTTTTACATTTTGTATTCCCCTAGGGTAGCCCACCACCAATTCACCCGTGATCCATCTTGGGCTTTATTTTTTTATGAAAGACTTAATATATAATTGTGTGTTAGAGTGTTAGTTAAATTACATTGCATGTAATCTTAGCTTTTAAGACAAGGCAAAAGTTTACAATTAGAAATTCATAGTCATTGTAAAAAAATTAGAAAATTACAAATGGGAAATAAAGAGAAAGAGGGAAATTTAATTCAAATTTTCAAATTATTTGGAAATTATTAAAACTTTTTTCCCCCTAGGCAAATATACATGGTATATATAATATAGTTCAATTTGAGACATTTTGCAAATTGACTTTTTTATAACTAAACGTCATAAACATCTTTCAAAATCACAAAATGCTTTTCTGCAACATCATTGCTAAGTGTTGTAAAGTATTCTCTTTCAGGAATTTGCTATAGTTTATTTATAAAATTCTATTTTGTGCATTTTCTTCTCAAGTTTTCTGGACCTTAATGAATGCTGGGATGGCCAGCCTTGGAAATAAATTTTTGTGTCCACTTTTGAGTGTTTCCTTAAATAAACTCCTAGAAGCAGAATGTCTAAGATTCCAAGGGTTATGAATGCTTTGAAGTTTTTAAGTTTTTTGATATGAATGACTGTTCCCAAGGGTGCCCCATCAATGTGTGAGAGTATCTTTGTTCCCCATAACCCCAGCACTGGGCGTTATGATTGTAAAATATCTTGCCAGATTGATAAGTGAATGTGGTATCTTTTTTTCATATATATGCTTTGGATGGTTACTGAGGTTATTTCTTTCCTATTTGACATTTTAACCTTTTCTTATGAAATGCCTATTTGTTTATTGTTCATTTTTTCCCCTGCTGGTATTATTTTTTTCTTATTGACTAAAAGATTCTAATGTTAGACTATTAGTTTATTGTTTGCCACCTAGGTGGCAAATATTTCTTTTCCATTTACTTCTTGCCTACTTCAGATTTTTATGTTTCTTATAAAATCAAACTTATGTTTACCTATATTCCCCTGCCCTATATGTTCTAGGTTCTTATTTTTATTTTAGTTTACCTTTTTACATTTAAGACCTCATGGTTTAATTACAGTGCAGTTTAAACTAACATCCAAATGAAAAGAGATAAATTATGGGGAGGAAGAATTTGATTCAATATGTGACTGAAATTTGTAATGATTTAGAGCTGCACAAAAAGGGAATAAATTGACAACCAAGGAAATAAGCTTATCTCATTGCTTAACCTTCCAGTGGGGTTTAAGAATTGCTTGGCATTCTGGATGAGGTCAATTAACATTTGCCGAATGAATGATGGAGCAAGAGACCTCCATGGTGCCTTTCGATACTGATTCTCTGCCTTGGCTTATTTTTCTGCTCACTTCACCTCCACAGATCATTCCAGATTTGGAGATTGTGGGCGAGCAGCAGGCAAGAGACCAGGGCAGGATAGCAAGGGGAGAGCTGACGGTGGGGGGCGGGGAGGGGGTGTGGGGAGGGCGGCTACAGCACGTTGAATGAAGGTTTGCAGGATTTTACCACTGTTGGCTGGACACTGGGTGGGGAGGGAAATAAGTAAGGAATGGGTTGCTGGACTCACAGCAACTTGGGGAGGTAAAGCAGTTTCCCCCTGAGGACTGAAGGAACAGCATGTGTGGGTGGGGACGAGGACTGTAGACATAGGGGTTGCTGTCGCTGCAGGATCTTAAAAGCAGGCCAGATGCATTTTCTACGTTGAGTCCCAGAGGTTTGTTCCATGTGGCTCTCTCCTAAAGAAGTCTAAGAAGAATTATTGATTAAGCAGAAGAAATCACCACAAAAGTTAAGAGTTTCTTCTCTAATTTTTGAAGCAATTCACAGGGGAGAAGGAAATATACACAATTAAAATCATAAGAGAAGGAGAGTGCACACACATATGTCTATACACATGCACACATACAACCTCTTGTGTGCACATGTGCATGTATGTACACCTGTCTGGAGTTTGATTTTTTTTTCTGGATAAAGATTACTGAACTTACCAGCCATGGGTAAAGGAAGGGTCTGATAATAGAGACATATACAGATTTCTCTTGTTTTCCCCGCCATGTCCTATGCAAACACCACCCTCCTCAAAGGACCTATGTGAACACGTCTGCTCTCCTCTTGGTAACCCAAGGCAGCCACCATGTCTTTCTACCCAGCTTGGGGTTTCCCATTTCAGGGAGACCCAACAGTGCTGGTTCTACTTCCAGTTCTGCTGCTGCTCCTGCTTCTGCCATCAGTACCCTGCCCAGCAACCCCTCAGAGGTAGAGGACAGTGTCTGCATGAGGGTGCCACTCCTGTAGCCACTGAGTCTGCCTAGGGTTCCAGCAATTTCAGGCTTAGCAACTCTGTTATTTTACTCTCCATTGCCAAGGTTCATGTGAACCTTTGGAGACTGAGGCGGAAGATAGTTTGATGGACAGCTGTATGTGCAGCCTTACCTCCATCCTGACTCTGGCTAATTCATTGTTTAGACTTTAACAATTCCACTCTCTTCTGCTTTCCCAGATTCTTTGTTTTTTCAGGCAAAACCCTCTTGTTCAGAAGTTCCTGAAGTCTAGGATGAACTTAGTTTATGGACGTGTTTACCCGCTGGGGACTAATGTGGTGGATTTGAACTCCAGAACTAGCTGCTTTGGATTGTACCTTCCTGGTCACTTCTCTGGGTCTAAGCACTCATCTGCAGAGGGGAGATGTCAGTAGTCCCTACCTCACACCATTGCTATTCGAGATTCTTGGAGTGAATAGAAATGAAATGATTAGGAACGTGCCAGGCCAATCCTAAGCATATCAGTCAAAAAAAATGGGGAATTATTATTATATTTTCAACCTCATTACATTTCTTAAATTTTGTTTGATTTCAAAATTCTAATCTGCATAGATTCCTCATGAATTCCAAAGGGTTGAAAGAAGGAAAACAGAGGAGAAGCCATTCAAATACAAATGGCCCCTGATACACTATTTCTCAACTTTACAATGGTGTGAAAGTGATAGACATTCAGTAGAAATTGTATTTCAAGTTTTGGATTTTGATTTTCTCCTGACCTAGTGATACACAGTAGGGTACTTGAGATTCTGAGCAGGGCAGCGAGCCCTGGCTCCCAATCAGGGCTCAGAAGGCTAAACAGCCCGTGCTCTTCAGACTGTTTTTCACTTTCAGTACAGTCTTCAACAACTTACTTTACTCTAAAATAGACTCTGTTTGAAATGAGATTTTGCTTAATGTAGGCTAATATAAATATAATATAAATATGAGTTTATTTAAGTTGACTAGTCTAAGCTATGACATTCAGTAAGTTAAGCTGTATTAAATGCATTTTTGACTTACAGAATTTGCAACTTACAATGGGTTTATCAGAATGCAATCCCATCATGAGTCAAGGAAGATCCATAAAGGTTATCAGAATATCCATCCAGAGTATGAGCTCCTTTTGAGGATCAATAGCCTGGCTAGTCTGACTTCTCTTTCTTCTTTTCTGTGTTTTTCCTCAAATGATTTTTGAACAGGATAGACCTCATCCATCCTGAGTCCAATTCTTATAGAGAGGGCAAAAAGGGAGAGATAAAGAATTGAGGGAGGGGAAGAAAGATTCGTAGGGTGGCAATGATATCAGGCATACAGGTTTTGGATCTGACAGCTGTGTCCTTATCATTGCTAGTGTGACCTGAAGTCAATTGCTCAACTATTTTGAACTCCGGATCTGTACAATGGGGTTACTAATTACCCGTCGTAGGGATGAAGGAGTGAGGATTAAAGGAGAGGACCTACACGGTAGCTCCTGAATAAATGTTGATTTCTTACCTCTCTCCTGTCTGGCAGGATGAGCCAGTATCATAACTTGCACGCCATGACGTGGACCTTGGTTTTCCATGATCCATCAAGAGATCACTTATAAGGTGTTTATCCAGCAAGATCCATTCTGTAATGTTTCTCTTATCACTTTTTCCTTTTTTGATCTTTTAAGGATGGGATGTGTCTGCAGCAGCTACAGATGAGGTCTGCCAGTCAGAGCTGGCTCCCAAGATGGCAGTTTGATGACTTGCTGACTGCCTTCTCCTTCTGACTGCTGGTGTTGTGAAATGATGTGGGCAATTGACGCATCTTGTCACTTGCCATCTGTTCCCCCTCCCCTTTCTCCCCCTTCATTGATATTTTTGGAAAAATGGTTAAGTACATCAACCTCTAAAAAAGTAATTATTAAATCGTCCTTGTCATCAAGATGTAGTGAAGTTGTATGTCATGCATAACTCTTGTCAGCATCTAAATCTGGATTTTAGAAACATGATGAATATTTTCCTTGACCCTTTTTTTTTTTTTTTTGCTTTTGAAATTCTTCAACTTCTGCTGCAACCTAACATTACTTTTCAGAGTTTGTCCTGACTCAACCAGTACCAATGGGATTTACCCCTTTGATAGCTCTGCTGAGGGCCAGGAAACCACACAGAACTCAGTAGTGATTACAATGATTACAACAAACTTTGCCACTTACAAAAAATAGTTTTTTTTTTCTTTTTTTAGCTTATCATCTCTGGAGTTTTGGCAATGTGCTTCTGTGAGCCTGCTGGCTGGTTGGGCTGCCTGATGAATGAATTGGTGCTCAAGGCAGCTGCGTGGAGAAGTAACAGCTATCATGTTCTGAATACTTCTCTCTCTGTGTGAACAGCTGGAGAAGTACTCTAGGCGCATCATTCCAGTGGAACCCCCAAAAGACAACTGGTCTTTATCGACCACTTACTTTACACCATGTTGTGCTCAGTGATTTTGTTGCATCCTCGCTTGATCTTCTTATCATCTTATGGGGCATAGTTACTTAGGATGCCAATGACACTAACTTGACTCAGTTCTCTTTGATGTCCAGGATAGCTAAGACTTTCCCAGAGCTGCCATGGCATCTGAGCCTGTCCCTACCCAGTCTGCCTTTATCTTTTCCCTTCTGAGTGTTCGAAGTTCATTGTGGTCAAAAGGCTCGCCCCTCCCTCTCTTGCTCCCTCCCCTTTTATCCTTTGCAGGTATTTTCCCCAATGTCTTGCATATTTGATTTGATGACTACTTCTTGGAGGAAGGACACTGACATCCCCCTCATTCAGATCCTTCCTCACCTAGAGAAATTTCACTCTCCATGATCTCCAGTTTATGATGAGACAGGCAGTGAGATTCCTTGTAATTGCTTCTCTCCTTGACTTCTTAAGTGGGTAGAGCCCAACATGTCTTCTTTGTTTGAGCCCATATGCTATTCCCTTACCAGAAAATGAATTAGTCTCATTTATTGAAAGTTTGTCATGTGACCGGCCCTGTTCTAGGTACTGGGAGGCCCGGATTTCTCAGTCTGGACCCCTGCTGCTGGAGCTTGAGGACTCGTGGGTTTAGGAAAGAGCCTTGTTTTTTCTTTTCTTTTTTTTTTTTTTTTTAAGTTTT
>PVIJ01013384.1:0-45346 GCA_004024925.1 Scalopus aquaticus
TGAAACCATTCGATATTTTTCTCTTTCTTTCTGGCTTATTTCACTGAGTATGATCCCCTCTAATTCCATCCATGTCGCTGCAAATTGCATGATGACTCAGTACTTGGGAAAGTGGGTGGTCTTCAAAGACTACGAAGCCCCCTGAAAGAAGCAGATTCCTGCTTCTCCCAGGAATTTTGTGTGTGTTTGGAACTGGCTGTGTTGTGGATACTTCTCAAATTTCCTGTCATCAAAGGAAAGTGCCTAATCCTTCAACAGAATTGCTTATTGATTGAGAATGGAACAATCCATTAACCTCACCCACAGATGAGTGCTCTGTATTCATAAAAGCAATCTCATTGCTAACAAAAAGTCATTTTGTTACAGGGCAGGGAGAGGGGCAGCCCAGAACCCCCAAACCTGCCTACTCTAAATAAGTTCTCCATCCACTGCATCAAGACAAAACATATAGACCTCTAATGGAAAGGAACTTTAATACAGTTAGTGTGTAATACAGAAAAGACAAAGAATATAGTTTCCAAATCAAGCACCCAAAGTTACTCATCCCCTCATGGGTAAATGTCCAGGCAAACAGGGTTGGCCCAAAACAAGGCCCGAAAGCCTGCCACAAGTCTAAAACACCTTCTGGCAGGGACCCATTGGAAAGGGTCAGAAACAGCCAGAGCAAAATCAAAATCAAGATAGGGCCTCCCTACAAAAGGAGGGAGTTGTACAAAAGGTTAAGTCTCAGCACTGTGACGCTGTTGGCAGCCACTGCAGCACAAGTTCCATCCCCAGCCAGGGAGCTGACCCACATGGCACAGCCGACCTCTTCTGTCTCACCCACTGTTCCCCTCAGCAGTGGATTTCAGTCAGTCCACCTGTTCTGCTCTCCGCTCTATCTCTGGTGAATCACACACACATACCCCAGACACCTCTGGCCTACACCCCAGCTCTTGTATGCATAAATAAATCTTTTTTAAAAAATCAAGATCAAAGCTGCCATTGTTAACCTCCCCATGGGTCTCACCCACGTCTCTTTCACCCAGTCCAAGACCGAGAAGCAAGTGCAGCTGCTTCACACGTCTCTGCTCCACGTGCCTCCCCCAGGTCCCCTGGCTCCTCATCCTTTCTCCTTCCTTGCCCAGTCTCCTCTCCAGCTTCTCTTCCCTGCTTAGCTCCACCCTTCCTTGGGTGTGCCAGGGAACCTGGAAGCTCCCCTTTTTCTGGGGACCACCTTACTACAATTTCCTCTTAAAATAACTTTAATTCATATGTCTGTTTAGGTTGTTGCAAATAATTTAATAGTAGAAATTAGTTTATTACTTTAAACTTGCTCTAATATGTAGGTTCCACCTCTCCTTTTTTCTATATATTAATCACATTAATATGATTAATTTCCTGTGCTTTTTAAAATGTGTATAACTTGATTTTCTGTATAATTGCAGGTACAGAAGACAATTGCCAGCAAGTAGCTTGCAGTTTGTTAGGTGACGCCACAAGTAAATGCTAATTGTGTCAGTTTACCATAGACAGTAATTCATCTGTCCGTGTGTGTCAGGCTAATAGTGCTGTGCTCTATGGGCATATGTGTATTTGGATACCTGGGCTTCCTAAGTGCTGGCTTGTCTTAGGTGCTAAATTACCCAAGAAACACTCCCTGCTAGGGTGAGTGTCTAAAAGCCCCGTCTCTGGCAGCTCCTCCCCGGACCGCCTGCCAGTGTCCTTGCAGGCGTCTCTGAACAAACCTGTCCTTTCAGAGGCCGCTTGCCTGCCTGCCTGTGACTACACAGGTGCCTCTCATTTTCTCATTTTCCTTTTAAAATGTAAACAAACAAAACAAAAACACGTTTCTTCAGTTTTCTGATTCAGACTTGGATTTCAGTTTTCAAAGTTGGATTCCAAATTGTTTGGGAACTAGAAAGATCTAAAAAAACTGACAATCTTTAACCTGAGGAAGATTTAGCTTGGGAAACTATATTCACCATTATGAAAGTAGGAACTATACAATATGGACACGTTCACCTGCAGACAGGCTCAAAAAGGATGGTTTAACTTAGAATTTGTCACCTAAAGATGGTGGAAAGATTATAAATGTTCACTAGAAACTGAAATTTGAATTTTGAATTCTATGATTGGTTGTGAAGTTCTGTTAATGCAGTGTTGTATCAGTCAAGTCTTTCTTTCAAATATAGAATTTGGGGATTTAGATGTATCACTTAGCATTTTCTGTTTAAAGAATCTGTCCGGATTTTCAAAGAATAAACAGCCAATGGGGCCTCCCTGGTGGCACAAGGGGTAAGTCAACACTATGGAGCTATAGACAGCCAATACAGCACCAGTTCAATCCCTGGCCAGCAGACATCTCCTGTCCCATATGGCACAGCAGACATCTCCTGTCTCGCCCCCTGCTCTCCTCAGCAGTATATTTCGGCCAGACTGCCTGTTCTGCTCCCCACTCTGTCTCTGGTGAATCCTCTCACCACCACCACCACCCCACACACCTCTGGTCTACACCCCAGCTCTTGTATGCATAAATAAATAATTTTTTAAAAAGAATAAACAGCCAATGGTTTATTCCCCTCAAGTTCCATTTCCTGCGTCAGGACCGACTAGTCCCTGACTTCCTGCACTCCTGGTGCCAGGATGACATGAGGCTGCATCCTCTGGGCTTAGATGAGGCTGTTTGGGTTGAGAACTTCCCTTTTTGCTGGTTTCATTGACTGTTTGCTCAGCCATGTGTCCCGGTCAGGCCAACCCCCTGTGTCTTCATAAGAGAGTGAGCAAGAGGACCAGTGCCTGGGAAAAATACTTTGCATCCTGAGCATTGTCTCCTGCCATCCCTTTGTCCAGACCAAGTCCAGTGCAAAACCCAGGTGGTTATCTAACGGGGGGTTAAAAGGAAAGGAAATCAGGGAAGCAAGTTTCTGGGAACCATCTGCTGGGACGGTGATCCTCCAGAGTTACATTATATGTGTGTCTTTGTATAAAATATATATAGAAGATTCTGTATGTGAGTTGGCATCTTTTTTTTTAAACATTTATTTTATTTATTTATGCATACAAGAGCTGGGGTGTAGGCCAGAGGTGCAGGGGGGGCATGAAAGGATTCACCAGAGACAGTGGGGAGCAGAACAGGTGAATCCACTGAAGTACACTGCTGAGGGGAGCAGCGGGTGATTCAGGAGAGGTCTGCTGTGCCATGTGGGAAGCTCCCTGGCTGGGAATTGAACTCATGCTGCAGTGGCTGCACATAGCTTCATAGTGCTGAGGTTTAACCCCTTGTGCCACCAGGGAGGCCCGTTGAGTTGGCATCTTTGATAATTTTAATAAACATTAGCATTTAGGGCCTCCCTGGTGGCGCAGCGGTTAAGTGCTGCGCTGTGGAGCTGTCAGCAGCGGCGACACGAGTTCGACGCCCAGCTGGGGAGATTCCCACATGGTGCGGCAGACCTCTCCTGCCTGGCCTGCTGCTACCCTCAGCAGTGTATTTCCGTCGATCTGCCTGTTCTGCTTCCTACTCTGTCTCTGGTGAACCCTCTCGCCGTCCCATGCTTCTGGCCTGTACCCCAGCTTGTATGCATAAATAAATAAATCTTTAAAAAATAATAAATAAATAAATAAACATTAGCATTTATTTTTATGGCTAAGTAGGAAATAAGAGGTTTCATGAGCTTAAAGGTCAGTTAATTTGTAAACTCTACCGTTGAATGGACTTATGGGTTCTTTCCTGCCCCTTCACAGAATTCTTTCTCTGTTTTGTGTTTTCCAGGTAATATGTGGGGAGCTTTGCACAGGAACATCTGGATATAGGAGCAACCCCTCCCGTGCCTTTCCGCTTCCTGCTCCATTCACCAGCTCTGCTTTCAGATTCTGTGTACATCTGTAGTAGCAGCAATGGCTAAATCTCTAGTGAGTCACTTATTTTTCTATAGCTTGTTTTGCATTGTGCCTTATAAGGCTTATGGGCATTGATTGATGCAGTTACATAGGAAGATATAATAAAGGATAGATTGGCTCAAGGAACATACTTCAAGAAGATGAAGTTCTCATGTAGCTGTGTCCAAAGCGAGTGTACATTGGTCTCTGGGCTTTTGATGCAGTGGCAAAAGGGCAGGGATGAGCTGCCTGATCAGATGGGCCCTACAGCCAATGCCACCTCCTCATGGTACAGAGCACAGCAGCAGTCTCAGCGTCTCTGCTGGTCACCTGGAGGATGACGGGGACAGCGTTGCATCACCAGTCTAGACATGAGCACTGCCCACATGAGGTGGTGATGGTTACCTCGTGCTAAAACTCAACTTGATAAGGGGTCTCTGGAGTTGGAAAACATTGTGGTTCCAGAAACTTCTGAAATGCCCTTCTAGATGTAGGATCAGCCTTGGAAAGTCTGAGGACTGAGTCGACTGCGGGGCCTTCAGTAACTGCTGGCTCGTCCCCCTCCGCTGGTCTCTATAGCAAGTTCCACAGCAGAGTATTCAGTGTATCATTTTTGACTAATGTTTCCACTGCTCCTTTTCACTTTCACCCACTGTGTGATCTTACATCATAATTTGTAAAGTTCAGCAGTATACCAAGGTAAACTCAAATTCAGTGACTGCTCTCAAATCTTTATCTTCCTCCAATCTTCTGCCAAATTTGAAAATACTGTCCTTGATCTTCTAGAAAATTCTGTCCCTCAGCTTCTCTCATAACCTCTCCGGTAATTTCTTCCTTATTTCTGTGAATTCTTGTGTTTCTTCTGCCCCTGAATTTTGCTTTGTAGCTGCCCTGTGCCCTCCGTAGCACACGAAAATGAAAACTGCCTCCTCCTTTCTGCTACTATGTGCAGTGTTACCTCTTCCAATCAGAGGCACAGACACCAGGATGGGACTTGTCCCAGGCCCTCCCTCTGTGAGGCTTTACCTCATCACAAATACAGTAACTGGCTTTTTTCCATTTGAATTCTCATTCTTGGGAAAACGCGAAGGATGTTTACTCTCTGGTCAAGTTGATCCCTTGTGCCCTGCTCAGACAATTTTACATTCTTTTAAAAAATGTACTGCGAGGTGTTTTGTCTCTTCATGTTGTGTGAGTGTCCTCATGCATGTGAAAAGTGCATGCACTGCATTTATAGCCTGCAGCCCAGCAGCACTCACCTGGAGAGCGTGCGCGCTGCAGCCTGATCATCATGGCAGGGGCCTGTAGTGCCTCATTCCCGGACTTCTGCTACTGCCTCATGTTCCTGAGTGCATGTGGCTCACATGGAATTGCCAAACACCTCTAGTTACTCAGTGACATGCAGCCTGATAGCATCAAGGGCTATTTTTTTCTTGAGTCTACACTGAACATGTTTTTGACATAGTCCTTTAGCACATTATTCTGGGTATATGCATGTATTTATTTTATTTTTCTTTTATATTTATATTTATTTGTGCATTCAAGAACTGGTGCATAGGCCAGAGGTGTGGGGGTGAGAGGATTCACCAGCAACAGAGTGGGGAGCAGAATAGGCTGATCTACTAAAATCCACTGCTGAGGGGAGTGGGGGCAAAGCAGGAGAGGTCTGCTGCGCCGTGTGGGTCAGCTCCCTGGCCGGGCTTTGAACTGTGTTGCAGTGGCTGCTGATAGCTTGATAGTGCTGAGACTTAACCTCTTGCGCCACCAGGGAGGCCCTATTCATGTATTTATGTCTGTGAATCTGACTGTAAATTCCTTTGAGGAGCACAATTTCATTTATACTTTGGTTTTTAGTATCAGGACAGCTCCGTATATATAAAGATAATTCAATACTTTTAATAACAAATGAGTTAATACAGTGGAATAATTCTACTGTGAAGTCTCTTTAATTACATCAAAGGTACAAACAATGGTTGCATCATACACAAAATAAAAGTTACGAAGGAATGAGCTCCCAGACTTCCCGTTGTTCTGGCCAGGACTGGCCCTTGGATTGAGGAGACATGTGCCATTACAGGAGACAGTGTCATTTGAGGATGTCGCTGTAACCTTCACCCAGGAGGAGTGGCAGGCCCTGGACGAGGCCCAGAAAACCCTGTACCGGGACGTGATGCTGGAGACCTACAGCAACCTCGTGTCTTTGGGTGAGTGTGACTCCCCTGTGTGAGCCAAGGGCCAGCACTGTCTTCTCTGTTGGTGAATATACAAGTGTTTATGAAATTAGTGCGATTTAGGTTTAAGTTTCTAAGCAAAGAAGAAAATGGGTTGTCAGCTCTCTACTCAGAGGTTCACATTGGCTTTCATTGCCACACCTTAAAGGTGTACTGCTGTCATTCTTCAAAGCCTGAAACCTGAACAGTTTGCTTAAAGGCAGTGTTATTTCTCCCCAACAGGGCACCGCATTAGCAAAGCTGAGGTAACCATCAGGCTGGAACAGGGAGCAGAGCCATGGACTGTAGAAGAGCCCCCAGGCAAGAGCCTCCCAGGTCAGTCAGTGCTTACTCAGCAGAGAGGCCAGGAGAACCCCCAGCATGTGTTGGCCACACTGTTCTTGGTCTGCATGTCCAAACCTTAGGACACTTAGTTTGCGTTTGTCAGACTCACTCAATATTCATTCATTCTCCAAATATGGCCCTCACTTGTAAATCTCCTCTGACTTTTTTAATGGCTGTAAATTTTCTGAGACTAAATCGACATCTAATCCCTAACTGCCCCCTCTTATAACTCTTTGTTGATTAGTTGCTTTCTCGGTTTTACTCCATCCTCATGGGCTGTTTTCTTCCAGGCATTTATTCATGTGTTTGTTCATGCTTTCAACATATTATTGGGAACTTTTGGACACTGGTAAATTTTGTAGTTGTGGGGATAAGAACAGTAATCAAAGAAATACCCTTTGTTTTATGGAGCTTATGTTCTATGAAAAAGGAAAATGAAACAAACAAACATGTTAAATAGTGAGAAGAGCCACAAAGAATGTTTAACCCGATGAGAGAGAGAGAGAAGAAGAGCGTTTATATTAGAATGTGTGCTCAGAGCGCACTCCCAGGGGATTCACTGTTTACATTGTAGAGCTATGTTTGAGATGACTGTTGTACATAGGTGTTTATAAAGTCTGCTTTAGAGGTTGGATAACCTGCTGGAGATGCAGATTATGATATTGTTCATTCAAAGATCATGGGATTGAAGAGGTTACTTATGGAGTTATTAAGAGCATAAGTGAAGATGTCTAGAGTGAACCCTTATGTCCCACAACTATAGAAATTGTGAAACTGAGGAGGACCCAGCAAATTGTTAGGCATAGATGGGAATGCTCTGTGACTAGAGATTATGGGTCCAAACCCATGGAACCAAGAATTCAGGTTGGGGACCAAAACTATACGATTAGAGGTTGAACTTTGTAGTTTCACCTTCTCTTGTTGAAGTAATTGCAAATGAAAAACAAAAGGATAAGAAACATACAGGGGGTTCCAGCTTCATTTTACCCTGGAGACAGCTGAAACTAAAATATAAGATAATGATCTTGCAGGTGCAGTGAGTTATCAAGTAGGAATCCTTGTTCCATGAAATGCAACGAGAATACCAGGGGTCTTGGTGTTAGAAGAAGAATGTTGAAAATGCTTCTTAAAGATGGCGAGTACAGTCTGGGTTGCAGAGTCTAAATCCTTTAGCTCAGCAGGCAACAGGTGCACAGAGTACTGAGCCAGAGTTTGCTGTACCTGTTAAGATTCTGAGAAGGCATTCATGTAGTATTTAATTAGGAATTTACTGAAAGCTGATTTTGTCTGTTGTGAAGAAAAGAGACTTTGCTTTGGAAAAAAACACATAGGTGCCTGTAGCGATTTCCCTTGGAGAAGTAAACACTAAACAAATGCAGATGCAAACTCCTTGACTCTAAGTAATACTCCTGTTTAAGTGATAGAGAAGTGGCCCATGCCTTCAACCAGTAACTGCTCCAGGGATTTCATGCCATCTACAAAATATGGCTGTTCAGTTTCAAGAAAAAAGTCAAAAGAGCATGCTAAAAATGCAGCAGGTTAGAAGCTCTCAGCTAAAATTTACAACTAGAGTGTAAATGAATATATCAACAAAATTATTTCATTATGAATTAAAAAAGGAAAACGAGGGCCTCCCTGGTGGCCTAGGGGTTAAGTCTCAGTGTTCTCACTTCTGTGGCCTGAGTGCGATCCTGGGCCAGGGGCTAGAGGGTCTCACCGCCGCTCCCCTCAGTGTATTTCAGTAGCTCTGCTTGTTCTACTCCCTACACTGTCTCTCGTGAATCCTCTTAGCCCCACACCTCTGAACTACACCCCAGTTCCTCTACGCAGAAATAAATAAAATCTTGCAGGGGGAAGTAAAATGATCATAAAGAAATCTACTTTTTTGTCTACATGGCTTGACATTAGAAAAATATTAATGTAATTTGTTAGAGAACAAAACCATATGCATCAGAAAATCAATGTCCATTCTTAGATTTTTTTTTAAACTGTTGTTCTACTAGTATAAAAGAAACTTCCTTAGCTTTATATCAGTTCCTTATGAAATGCTTAGATGATGTTCATGCAAATGGTTATTTTTGTCTCATTTTAAGATGTGTGTACTGTGGATGATCTTACAAAGACACTCCAAGAAAACCAGGGCAGACATTTGTGGCAAATTCTACTCATCAACAGCAAAACATCAGCCAAGGAGAGAACTGACTTTGGAAGAACATTTAATTTGAGTTCAATGCGTAGTTTGAACCTGACTAGAAATAATGGAAGCTACTCTGGAATAATGCCTGATGATTTATTTAAGAACATGGATTCCACTGGTAAGCCCGTTAAAATCCATACTCTCGAGAAAACCAAGGGCCTAAATATAACCAGAAAACCTCTCCAATATACAGAACATCCTTCTCTTCATCAGATGAGTCAAACTTTGCAGCTGCCTTTTGATTTTAGTGGACTAGGAAAAGCTTTCAACAAAGAAACAATATTCTTTACACATCCAGTGGCTCTTATGGAAGAGACTGTTTGTAATTACAGTAAGTGTAAGGAAGCCTATGAAAAAGCAGCTTTCATTGTTGAAGCTAGAACTCAAATAGGGCAGGCTCACTATACATGTAATGAAAGGGGAAAACCACTTTTTGAGAAGCAAACACATTTGAATTTTCATAGAGATTTTCAAGATGAACATCATGAATGTAGTCAATGTGGGGATTATTGTAGCAGGAAATTAATTGTCACTCGGCTTCAGAGAACTCCATTGGGAATGAAAAACTTTGATAATACATGTGGTAAAACTTTACATAAAAAATCTGTTCTTACTAAACATGAAAAAAAAGAAACAGGTAAGCCTTATGAATGTTGGAAAATCACTGAGAATTCAAATACCAAACATTGTGAGAGAACTGTCATTGGAGAGAAAATTGTTGAGTATAAAAAAGATAGAACTCTTTACCAGATGCCAGCCCTCCACGTGTATCGGAGAACTCACACAGGAGAGAAGCCCTATGAATGTCAAGAGTGTAGGAAAACGTTTCTTCAGATGTCAACCCTCACTAAACACCAGAAAATTCATACAGGAGAGAAACCCTATGAATGTCATCAGTGTAGAAAAATGTTCTCTCGGAAGTCAGACCTCACTGTACATCAGAGAACTCACACAGGAATGAAACCCTATGAGTGTCAAGAGTGTAGGAAGGCCTTCTGCCAGAAGTCATACCTCACTAAACATCAAAGAACTCATAAAGGAGAGAAACCCTTTGAGTGTCAGGAGTGTGGGAAAGCTTTCTCCTGGAAGTCAGCTCTCACTACACATCGGAGAACTCACACCGGAGAGCAACCTTATGAATGTCAAGACTGTAGGAAAGCTTTTCCCTGGAAGTCAAACCTTACTGAACACCAGAGAACACACACAGGAGAGAAGCCCTATGAATGTCAAGAGTGTGGGAAAACTTTCTCCTGGAAGTCAGCCCTCAGTATACATCAGAGAACTCACACAGGAACGAAACCCTATGAGTGTCAAGAGTGTGGGAAAACTTTCCGCCAGAAGTCACACCTTACTGAGCATCAGAGAACTCACACAGGAGAGAAGCCCTATGAATGTCAAGAGTGTAGGAAAACATTTCCTCAGCTGTCAACCCTCACTAAACACCAGAAAATTCATACAGGAGAGAAACCCTATGAATGTCAGCAGTGTAGAAAAGCATTCTCCCAGAAGTCAGACCTCACTTTACATCAGCGAATTCACACAGGAATGAAGCCCTATGAATGTCAAGAGTGTAGGAAGACTTTCTGCAGAAAGTCATACCTTACTGAACACCAAAGGACTCACAGAGGGGAGAAACCCTATGAGTGTCAAGAGTGTAGGAAGGCCTTCTGCCAGAAGTCATACCTTACTAAACATCAAAGAACTCATAAAGGAGAGAAACCCTATGAATGTCAAAAGTGTGGGAAAGCTTTCTCCTGGAAGTCAGCTCTCACTATACATCAGAGAACTCACACCGGAGAGAAACCTTATGAATGTAAAGATTGTAGGAAAGCTTTTCCCTGGAAGTCAAACCTTACTGAACACCAGAGAATACACACAGGAGAGAAGCCCTATGAATGTCAAGAGTGTAGGAAAACTTTCCCCTCAAAATCAAGGCTCACTACACACCAGAGAACTCACACAGGACAGAGACCCTATGAATGTCAAGAGTGTAGGAAGACTTTCCTCAGGAAGTCACACCTTAATGAACATCAAAGAACTCACAAAGGAGAGAAACCCTATAAATGTCAAGAGTGTAAGAAAATGTTCCCCCACATGTCAACCCTCATTAAACACCAGAGAATTCACACAGGAGAGAAACCCTACGAATGTCAAGAGTGTAGGAAAACATTCTCCTGGAAGTCAGGCCTCACTAAACACCAGAGAATCCACACAGGTGTGAAACTGTATGAATGTCAAGAGTGTAGGAAAACTTTTCTCCGGAAGACAAGTCTTACTGAACACCAGAAATTAACACACAGGAGAGAAACACTATGAATGCCAAGAGTGTAGGAAAGCTTTCTCCTGGAAGTCAGCCCTCGTTACACATCAGAGAACTCATACCGGACAGAAACTAGCAGTGTCACGAATGTGGGGGAAACTTTCCTCTGGAAGTCACATCTCACTGTACATCAGAGAACTCACATAGAAGTCCTCTGAATGTTAAGAGTGTAGGGAAACTTTCTCCCAGAATTCAGCCTTCTCTGTAGTTCAGAAGACACATATAGGATAGAAATATTATGAATGTAATAATGTACAAAAGCTCTTGACTTCAAAAATAAGAGCAATAAAAAATTGGGGCCTCCCTGGTGGCATAAGGGATTAAGCGCAGCGCTATGGAGCTGTCGGCAGCTGTGGTGTGGGTTCGATGCCCAACCAGGGAGATTCCCACATGGCACAGCAGACCTCTCCTGCCTCATCCGCTGCTCCCCTCAGCAGTGTACGTAAGTAGATCTGCCTGTTCTGCTCCCCACTCTGTCTCTGGTGAACCCTCTCACCACCCCACACCTCTGTCCTGCACCCTAGCTTGTATGCATAAATAAATCTTTTAAAAAATTTTTAATGTGTTATTTGTTTACAGTACTATCAGTCTATGGTAGCCAATTCAGTTTTTCAATTTGCCATATGTAAAAGGTTACCAATCCCTGTGTACAAAATCCCACAGGAAAGAACTGGATTGTCATCTTCAGTTAAGTCAGTTGTAGGTAAAGTCAAAGAAATAATGGGAAGTGAAGAATGGAACAACTGTAAAAACACCTTTATCATACACAGACTGCTTATTGAACGCCAATAAATTAAAAATTTGAAATATTTTAATGTTTTTAGTTACAATAGAAAAAACAAAAATTACGGTGTGCTAGTAACAGGAGTATTGTTGCAAAATGTCCTGTTGGGGTTACGTAATCTTACTCCCAGTAGAGAAACACTGGTCTGTAGTCAATATTTCCAAAACTTTGAACACAATATTTAGTATTTCTAGCAGTTACCTGACCCGTACTCATTCAGAGTACATGGTTGTATGACGTGTTGACATCTGTAAAACCATCTATAAAACAAAGCTGGGGGGCTGGCCTCCCTGGTGGCACAAGGGGTTAAGTCAACACTGTGGAGCTGTAGACAGCCACTACAGCACCAGTTCAGTCCCTGGCCAGGGGGCTAACCCATATGGCGCAGCAGACATCTCCTGTCTCGCCCCCTGCTCCCCTCAGCAGTATATTTCAGCCAATCTGCCTGTTCTGCTCCCCACTCTGTCTCTGGTGAATCCTCTTACCACCCCCCACACACCTCTGGCCTACACCCCAGCTCTTGTATGCATAAATAAGTCTTTTTTAAAAAAATGAAGCTGGGGAGCCATTATAGAAAAATGGCTTTGACTTTCTAACTGGAAACTAGTCTGAAGACCACTGAACTGGACCAAGACCTTTGCCCTATACCAAATACACCTGTACTAAGAAACCATCAAGAAAACAATTGTTTGAGATGTTCTGAGATTTATGGTACTAAGGATTGTGGATTTATCCCAGGGGATAACAGCATTATCCATTTTCATCCTTTCTAGAGAATAAGTAACCAGTTATGTCAAACCATGAATAGTTGAGCTTGTTGACATTAATTCTTTACAACCAGTTACCTCTTCTTATGGTTTGTTTTCCCATAAAAGTCCTCAATTTTATCCTTGGGGCTCAATTTCAGTTTCTGCTGAACCCTGTGTACCCTGAATTGGACGTCTTTGAACCTAAACATGTTTTGGCTTTTAATGATCTCCTGAATTTTTATGTTAACACCACAGAAATACAGTAAGATACCACTACATAGTGCATTCTTGGGGGGGAGGTGTTGAGAGACATTTGGCATTACTGCCCTAGAAGTTCTGAAATCTAGCAGGGCACACCGGCAGTTCCTTGATTGGCTTGCAGCGGTTCTGGAAATTATTTCCATGATTCCTAATTATGCAGTCTTGTCATGTTCCCTTTTCTGTCAGATGTGGCCTGACTTTGTAACCAGCATTATTTGACCTTTGAAAAATGTGGGTTTGGCCTGCAGGTTCACTTACATGGAGATGTTTTTCAGTACATTTTTTTGTTGTTGCAGATTTGTGACAATGTTTAGAAATTCATCCAAACTATGTAGGCTGGAAATGTCAAAAAATATTTTAGAAAAAGTCATGAATGTATAATATATATAGTTTTATAAATATATATATATATATATATATATATATATAGAGAGAGAGAGAGGTTATTTACTATCACAAAATGTACTCAAATCTATTATAAAAAGGCAAAGTTCATTATGCACACAAACAGCATAGGGTGCACCATTCAGAGTTCAGAGAAATGTAAATAGCGATGCAATTTAAGTCATAACTGAATCAAATCCAGTGTCCTGTATAGTGTGCGGTGTATTATTAGCATGACGTTACATTCCTCCTGTTGCTGCAGCAAGCTCAAGTACCACGTCATGCTGTTTCTAATCATCTCCATGTGAGCAGTTTGTCTCTCCAGCTACTTCCATGTTGCAGTGATAACTGAACGCTCATGCTTCTTGTGTTCTTGCCTTATTTTCTGCAACACTGTAAACCTTCAACTATCCAGGGGATCCAAACAAAGTATCACCAGTAATGCTGGAAGTGCAGGTAAGGGCGGGCCAGAGTCACGACTTTCCGAGAGAGGAATTGCTCAGTCCGTGCCATAGCGAGAGCTTGTCAGCTAGGCCCAAATTTCCAGATACAGGGACCTACCACAAAGATCACCATGAACAAGGAAAAGATTTCCAAAGCCATGGCTGTAGTCACGCCAGCAGGTGCATCTACTGGGAAATGTTGCACTTACTGGAAACAGGAATTCATATCGTGAGAAAATACGGATGTCGATTTGCTAACCTGTGGGGTTGATAATGGCAGTACACTACAGAAAATGTATTTTCCTGATGATTTTAGTGATTTTTCTTTTCCCTATGTTGCTTTATTATGAGAGTACAGCATAAAATGCATGTAACATACAAAGTATGTGTAAATGGACTCTTTTCATTCAACAGAATTGACTGTACCATTTTTGAGGGGCACCTGAGTCTCCCTCAAATCTGCATTTCAGTTCATCTGGGCTCCCTCGGTGTTCACTGTCTCTCAGCTGTGGTCCTAGAGACCCTCAGTGCGCTGGGTCCCTCTGGCCCTCAGACTCCTCCCTCCACCTTCTAATCGGAACTGCTCTAGCTTATTTTTGTTCACATTTCCCAGCTCAGTCACTGTGTGGCTTCTGTGCCTTGAGTGCCCGCTCAATGGCTCTGTGAGTCATGAGTCATGGCCTGTGCCCCAGTAATCCGTGTAAGTGTCCTATGTAAGGACATTTTTCCTCAATTTGCCAAAGTTCCTTCAGATTCCCAGGAGTGATCCCTTCAAACTTCACTTCTACCTGGAGCCAAAACACCTGTCCCAGGCCTTGCTAGGACAACACTGTGTACTTAGGTACCAGTGATCTTAAAATCATGCATTGCTGTGAAATAAAACAAGTACTGGGTTAGCAGCTTACACAACAGTGAATCGTTCTGCAAATCCTGGGTGAGCGGCTCCAGGGAGATGCTCGTCTGTGGGTCCAGTACAGCTGCAGAGGCCCAGGTCTGTGCAGGGAGGAGCATCACTGGTCAGAAGGGCAGGGTGTCCAGAATGAGAGTGACAGAGTGCTGGAGAGTCAGCAGACACTCACCTGACAACATAGACACAGACACCATTGGGCACAGCTGGGCCACCTGGATGCGAGGGTGGGAGCTGTCAGGGCATTACCCATCCAGACCAGAGGCACAGTCAGTTCTGCCACATTCTAGTGGTGAAGAAGGTTCTGGGTGCACGTATCATTCAGGGCTAGAGGAATGGATGCAGGTCCCTTGTGAGCAGTGACACTGAAGAGTGGGCGAGATCGTGCCATCAATGGAAGACACAGTCTGCACCCCTTAGCCCCACTCCATAGCAGCAACATATGGAAAACCCAGGAACAAAGCTGCCCGTAAAATACCAGATCCTCCCGGAGAGAATGGAGGAGCCCCCAGGTCTATGGCTGCCTGGCTGTGAGGTTTCTACAACGACCAGGCCTACCTCTGTGGGGGCTGCTGTCTTCTCCCCTCTCCATTCTTTTTTTTTTTTTTATAAAAGATTTATGTATTTATGCATACAAGCTGGGGTACAGGCCACAGGCATGGGGTGGAGAGAGGGTTCACCAGAGACAGAGTGGGAGCAGAACAGGCAGATCGACGGAAAGGCACTGCTGAGGGGAGCAGCTGGCGAGGCAGGAGAGGTCTGCGCGCCATGTGGGAATCTCCCTGGCAGGGCATGGAACTTGCATCAACTTGCTGACAGCTCCACAGCTCAGCGCTTAACCACTACGCCACCAGGGAGGCCCCCAGGGGAGGCCCCTCTCCATTCTTTCCTCTTTGCTCACTGTTCCCCTCTCTCAGTTCTTGGTCACACACGGGAATCCCAGAAGCCTGGACCTCTTATTTCCCTCCTGTTCCGCTTGTTCCCTCTCTTCTTCCCCCATCCCCCACATGCCATGCCCTGACCCTCGGTCTCCTCCAGATTGAGTCTCAGCTGGGAGATGGCTCAGGACCTTTTGAGAACAAAAGGTGAGGGGGCGATGGGTGAGGAGTTGGGGGCCAGGGTCGCTGGGACTCAGCGTCACTTGTGTCGGCTCAGACCCTGTGGGGCAGAAGGGACTTCCTGCCGGGGACCAGTCGGCCTCCGTGTTTCCTGGTTTGTCTGCCTTCCTCCATGTCAGGGATCCTACGTTTCATGGCAGGTGATCAATGAGCGTCTTGCTGGGTGTCACCCTTTCCCGGGGGCCAGTGTGCCTTTGGGGTCGTGTCCTGGTCAAGGCCTAAAGGTCATAGCCTTTGTCGCCCTCGTGGCCTGCCCTGCCCCGGGCACAGTTGCTCATGGTTCCTGCTCCTGTTCCAATCTCGGGAGCCTTCACCAGGCAAATGCGGACATAAAAGCCCAGCTGATGTAACATGCCTGGGATATCTGGCCCTTTCAACCCTCCCCTGGCCTTTGGCTGTGGTCCATTCTCTGTATTGCCCCCGGTCAGCAGAGGTTTTCCTCTGATGCCAACTGTGCTTAGGGTCTCCAGTCTGCCAGTCCTCGTTTCCTGCCCACCTACCGACGACATCTAGACCCTCTGACAGCAGCAGGCCTCAGCGTTCCCACTTCCTTTATGTCACCCTGCGCTGACGTCACGCCCCCGTCCCTTCTCCCCACCCTCAGCACCTCAGGCTCAGGGCTGCAGACGCAGGCGCAAGTATAGCCAGACTTGCCCGTCACACACGAGCAGAGGCCTGTGGGAAACGTAGTCCCTGAGGCCCGGCGGATCCTGAGGGAATTCTGGGACGGGAACTTCCGGGCGTTTCTGCGCAGGTGCGACCGCGCTACCTGGGCCCGCTTCCGGGGAATGCTGAGCTACGCCCGGGACTACGCGGTCGGAGTGTCAGCGCGTGCTTTTGGGTTGAAGGGCTTTGGGATACTGGGCACAGGATGGGAGGGAAGAGGGGTGGAGTTGAGTGCAGCCTGGGGTGAAGGGGGATTCCGGGCACCGGGGAAACTATGGGGCTAGGAACGTGGGTGAAGACCTGTGCCCAAGATGGGGGAGATAAAGGATCTCCACGCGAACACACCCCCCCCTCCCTTTCACACGCGTCTGCTTTTCAATACTTGTAGGTTTGGGTGTGAAGAGCTGCCGATGTATCTCCCATCAGTCCCGGCTTTCTGTCCCTCCTAACTTGTCTCCAACATCGAGTGTGAGCATGTGGCTGCACCACTTAGCGTTTTGTTTAGGGGACTGGTGGGAGAGTTAGGGGGAGGGGGAGGCACGGGAATGGAAGAATTCACCAGAGACAGAGTGGAGAGCAGAAGAAGTAGATTTATTGAAGCACACTGCTGAGAGACGTAGCGGGCCCAACAGGAGGCCAAGAAGGATTTGGGGCTCTCTCATATTTTTTGGCCAGCTTTTCATGGCTGGAGAGTCACTTTGGGCCGGTTAGTCTGGGATGTCTGTTCTTGGGCATCGACCTTGACACAGAATGTGTCCTGGCCCTGCTTCCGCATTCTGGGTCAAGGTGATCAGTTTTATGGCCTGGTTCCCATAGCAACCGTATTAATTCCCTTCGTCTGTTAAAGCCTTCCACACCTTCCTGGGCCCCCAGCATATATGAAGTAGCCTCTGAAGGGGAAGGGGTGGGGGCTTAGATTTTAACCTTATTAAATGGTAAGATGATTCCCCCTCTCCCAAGAGGACAATTACAAATCTTTGGAAATGGGGCAAAGTCTAGCTACTCCTGTAGCTGATTCAGGCTGAATTTTGAGGTGTAGTATTGGCCCTACCTCGCTTATTGTCATCTTGGGACAGTGGAAATGGGGTGTGAAAGGGATGAAAAGGCCACACTTTGGGCTTTCAGACCAGGGTCCATTTTAACTGTTATTTGTTGTTTTGAAGGTCTGCAGGTGGTGCTGGTTGTCTGAGATGGGTTGCGCAGGTGTCCAAGCCCATGTGGCCATTTGTGCCTCTAGGTCTTGACACTCCATGACAGATGCTCTGACTGGGAGCTGTAGTTTGTATGCAAACGAAATGAAACTAGGCAAAAGGGTTAGGAATGCAGAGTCTTAAATACCCGACTGAAGGAAATTTTGTATAAGATATTGTAGTCTCCTTCAGGCTTTTGACTTGAGAGCATATTGCGGTTCCATCGGGAAGATACAAGGGTCCTTTTAATTGCACCCTAAGGTGCAATGGCAAAGATAGCTCAGCCTGGGATTGTAGTGTCCCGAGGCCTGGCGATACTGTGGCCAACATGGCAAAAACACTGAGTCCTGGGGCTTCTGTCTGCTGATGGGAGACTAGCTTGGAGTTTGGTCATGATGTCCTGTCCTGGCAGAGGGATGAGCAGGAAGGCAAGACCAGAAAGGACTAAGTGTGGCCTTGTGTTGAGCAGGGCAGAGGTGCTTTAAAGCGTCCTGGATTAGGTTGACCATCAGTGCCAATGAAGGGGATATTCGACCAGTAGCTCAGTCCAGAGAATTGGAGCAAGAATTGAAACCAAAAACACATAAAAGGGGCCTCCCTAGTGGTGGAGGACTTAAGTCTCAGTACTGCCAAGCTATCACCAGCCACTGTTTGATCCGTGGCCAGGGAGCTGACCCACATGGCGCAGCAGACCTCTCCTGTCTTGCCCAGTGCTCCCCTCAGCAGTGTATTTCAGTGGATCCACCTGTTCTGCTCCCCACTCTTTTTTTTTTTTAAAGATTTATTTATTTATACATACAGCTGGGGTACTGCTCCCCACTCTTGTCTCTGGTGAATCCTTTCACTCCTGCACCTATGCCTATACCCCAGTTCTTGTATGCATAAATAAATATAAATAAATCTTGCATATTCATTTCCAGCAGCAAGGAGAGCATCAAACTAAAAATCTCCACAACAAAAGAAAATAAAACACATCCACTGCAAAACAAAACTAAAAAGCTTCTGCACAACAAAAGAAACAAAGCACATCCACTGAGTGGGAAAAAAATACTTGCCCACCATACATTCGACAAGGGGCTGATATAAAAAACTTATAAATAACCTATACACCTCTACAAAATGAAAACAAAAGGCCAAATTTAAAATAGCAGAAGAACCAAATAGGCACTTCTCCAAAGAAGACATACAAAAGGACAACAGGCATGTGAAAAAATGTTCATCATAATGATACATATCAAAACCACGATGAAATACCATCTGACACCTGTGAGAATGGCACCTATCAAATTCGACTCATTATATACACTAACTTGAAAGCAAACTTGCACTCCCATGTTCATTGAGACACTGTTTACAATCTCCTAGAACGTAACCAACCTAAATGCACAAACAGACGAATGGATGAATAAGGTATGTGTGTAAAAGAATATTATTCAGCTATCAAAAAGATAAACCCCTGCCATTCGTGGCAACATGGACGGAACTGGAGCAGACTATCCTAAGCAAAATTAGTGAGAAGGAGAAAGACAAATACCAGATGGCGTCATGTATATGTGGTATATAGAAAAACAAAACAAATTGTCAGGTAAATCCAAACTAAAAATCTACACGTTGAAAGCCAGCTGTGGAATGGAGGCAGCCAGAGGGGAGGAGGAAGGGGGAAGAGAGGTGCAAGAACAAAGAAGGGGGAGCACAAGGGTCTGTGGTGGTAGACTGTGGGTCCTTTGGTGGTGGATGCACCATGGCAGAAATATCTAAAAAGGGGAACCTATACTCCTCTAATATAAACAATGATGTAAACCAAAGTTCACTCAATAAGAAATATCTGAAAAAATAAAGAAAAGTTTTTATCTATAGTAGAAAATGACCAAGAGTTCAACAGCGTGTCACAGCTCAGACATGTAGTCATAAGAAAATTGTCTCTTCCAATGACAATTTTTTCCCTTAAATGCATCTTTTCAGTCTCATTGAACCTAATAGTCAGTCTCTTCTGGGTTTTAAATAATTGCCGCCAACAAGAAACTGCAAATACTGCCCTGGAGAGAAGTCCCTGTCCTCCCTAACAAGTTTGCTTTCTCATTAACGGGAAGCTGCCGCCTTGGGACTCGGGGTCAGCATCAGACCCAGCCTTCAGGGACACGGGCCGCAGCCCAGCAGCCTCTGGTGCCCGACCCGCCCTCGCTGCTCACGCGCAGGGACTGGCTGGTTGGCTCCATAGCGCGTCCCTGGAAGGGAGGCCCGGACAGTGTTCAGATTTACCACGGAAATGAAGAGAAGGTCTGTTACTTGCTCCTGAGATCACGTGAGGAGGTTAAGAAATATAGGTCAGTTGTGCAGAACAGAAGCTTCTTTACGGAAACTGTCTTAAGTTCTTCCACATGCCCACGTGCCGTGCAGGTGGTGCTCCTCTGGGAAGGTGTTCAGAGAGATCATCCTGGGCTCGTGTCACCTCCAGGGCTTCTGACGCCGGAACTCTTCTAATTCCCAGCATTCCGAGATCACAGAAGAAAGTGCTCTCATATATTGAGTGTCAAACTCCTGCCACAGGGCTTGTCCTAGTAATTTGATATATAATTTAACTACAAACTTTATTCTTAGTATTTCAGGAGGTCTATCACCTCTGTATAAGATGTTTAGCATGGAGGGGGAGGCTCCCTTCCTTGTGATATCTTCTAAGTCACATAAACAGTTGCTTCTTCAGTCAGAGAAAAGGAAAGAAAAACATTCTCCAGAGTTATTACAAAGTGATGCAGGAATATTCTCTTAGTTTGAGACCCTGAAACTGCCTTAAGACCTGTACTCAGTGCTTCCTAGGAGTGAAAGTGGAAGAACGGAAGCAATTTCAGAATAGCTAGAAAACATCCAATTTCTTCAACTGCATTAAACCATGCAAAGATGGGGGGCAAAGTCATGGTTGGTGGGTCCTCACCATGAGCTTACAACTGCAAGACATTGTCACAGGGCAATCCAGATATACAATGGGGTGCCTGACTGTGGGTTCTCACCTGTGCAATTAAAAAGAACTTATAATAAGATCAATTGCAGGAACTCACAAAAAGGTTAATAAAAGGTTTATTTACAAAAGGAAGGGAAATAAAAAATGAATAACTCAGGGACAAAAGAGAGGAGAGAGAGAGTGAGAGAGAAATCTGCAAATACATCCTCCAGATCCGAAGAGCTGGAAACCCCCAGTGGCACGCTGTAGCCTGACGAGAAGCCAAGAGACCCCCAAGGTCCAGAAGTCTGGTTATATACCAAACCTGGCTGCTTAACTCCACTCCTCAGTTCCCAGTAATCCTCTCTTTGACGATGATGGCTTTAAGCGATTAGTAGCCCTTAGTGTCTTGGATCTCTTTGGTCTGAGGTGGGGTCCATAAACCTATCTGTGGAGTTTGTTGCAGACGGCCTTTCTCCCCCCAACAACACGACTCAGGCTCAGGAGGCGACAACAAGGTTTATTTATAAAAGGGTGACTGAAATAAGGCAATTGAGAGGAAGGAAAGAATGTATAAGGCCACAGATGTCAGGTTTTCCTACCCCAGCGAGTGTCCACAGTGGCCAGTAACCCAAAGCAAAGTCTGTTCATTCAAGATGGCACTGCCCCTTCAATAGAAGCCTGGAACTGGTTGGCACACTGCTAAGTGCTGGACCAGAAGCCAACTCACAGTTGCAGTTTCAGGCAATCACCACTAGGTGGTAGTGCTGAGGGGGCTCCCAGCACTCACTAACACCTAACTGGAGGTGGGGCTGGGAAGTGCTGGTTGCTGGGCTGCGCGGCCCTGGAGGCAACAGTATAATACTTTTCAGACAGGATTTGTAGTTATTTCTTCTTTGGAGAAGTGTCTTTTAAGTTCTTCTGCTCATTTTTTTGACTGGATTTTTTGCTTTGTTTTTTTTGAGTTGTGTGAGTTCTCTAGATTTTTGTGATCAGTCTCGTCGCATGGAGTGCAAAAATTTTCTCCCAGTCAGTAGGTTGTCCCTTTGTTTTAGTTAATGTCTCTTTTGCTGTACAGAAGCTTTTTAGTTGGATGAAATCCCAGTTGTTTATCTTTTCCTCCACTGTCTTTGCTTTGGGGGATGTGTCTTTAAACATGTTACTAAGATGTATGTCATGTAGTGTTTTGCCTATGTTTTCATCTATATATTTTACAGTTTCAGGTCTTATGTCCAAGTCTCTTACCCATTTCGAATTGGTTTTCATGCATGGTATGAGGTAATGGCAAACAGGCATATGAAAAAATGTTCCACATCCCTCATAATCAGGGAAATGCAAATAAAAACCACAATGAGATACCAGCAAGAATGGCATATATTAAAAAAAAAAAACAGGAAACAACAAATGTTGGTGAGGATATGGAGAAAGAGGAACTCTCCTACACTGTTGGTGGGAATGCATGCTGGTCCAACCTCTGTGGGAAGCTGGATGGAGGTTCCTCAAACAACTGAAAATGGAGCTTCCTTATGATCCAGCAATTCCACTCCTTGGAATATACCCAAAGGACACAAAAACATTAATCCAAAAGGACACATGCACCCCTATGTTTATTGCAGCACTATTCACAATAGCTATGATATGGAAACAACCCAAATGCCCAAAAAATTGATGACTGGATCAAGAAGATGTGGTATATGTACACAATGGAATACTATTCAGCAATCAAAAATGACTAAGTAATGCAGTTTGCAGCAACATGGATGGAGCTAGAAGGGATCATGTTCAGTGAACTACGCCAGAAGGAAAAAGAAAAATATTGAATGGTTTCACTTATAGGAAGAATATAGTGGAGCCAAATAAAAGATCAGAAGGAGGAAATAACACATAAAACAAAAACAAAAACTAGCAGGCAACCACAAAGAAGAGATATTCTGCAGGGGAGGGGGAGGAAGAGGGACCAAAACGGGAGAAAAGAGCACAAGGGACTATGGTGATGGTTTACGGGTGAATTGGTGGTGGGAAACCTATGGGGAATACACAATAATGTAAAGGATAAATTTTTTTTAATTTTAAAAAAGATTCGTAGTCAGGGCTGGCAATCAATAGGTCAGCCACATATTGTAGGAGGTTGCTTCATTTTAATTGGATGGTTTGAAGATCCCCAGCCAATATTTCCCCCAAACAGAGAATTTGTAAACTCTTGCAAATCACAGTCCAGCAGTATTACAAAGTACTTTTGAACCCAGGGTCCTGTCATACAAAGGCAAAATTTTGACAATCCTGGGTATCTACTAAAATACGGAAAAGGACATCCATAAGTCCAGCCCAAATCCCCAGGTGTGGCAGGCAGCAAGACTCTGGCACAGTTGGGTTTATGTCCTAGACGATTTGATTAATGGCTCTCCAGTCCTGTACAAATTAGTACTCACTCATGTGGGGTTTCTTTACCAGTAAAATCGGAGTGTTATAAGGGGAATAACAGGGACAAATGAGACCAGATTGGAGAAACCTTTTCAATACCGGCTGAACTCCCCCTCTAAGAATATTGCTTTCTCCTTAGGGCCCTGTTCCTTCCCACCAATTCTAATTTTACAGGATTTACATTTTTGGCACTATCAGGAGTTCCATGAACCCAAATCATTTTCTTTATGCTTTCATAACTCTCTGAGTGCAGTGCTTGAACTTTCAGTGGTGCACCCTGAGTGAGCACCCTCTAGTATCACAAGCATATTCGGGGTGTACCCACAAGAGCAACCCCTGGTTTTAGGGTGAAAAAAGAACCTGTGCCTTAAGTTCGCTAATTAGATTACAACCAGTGAGTGGAATGGGGCTTTCTTCTATGTATAGGAACCTATGCTGGAGGTTTAGATCACCAAACTGACATAACAAACATTGTAAGAAGGGTTTTTGTTGTGATCTTCCCTTAAGCCCAGTGATGGGTACATTTTTCTTCCTGACACAAGCCAACTAAGAACTCAAAACTAAATAGGATGCTCCAGTGTCCACTGAAATGTCAATCAAATACTCTCCCTCCCATCCCCCCACACCACCCCGCACCTTGACTCCAAGGGGGCAATTGCAATAGGCCTTTTCAAATCAAGTGGAAATCCTGGGTCCCTCTTAGTCATCTGGACTATCATTCCAACAACCATTTGCTTTCTTTCTTCCCTCATTTGTCCTTCATTCTTTTTATTTTGCCTGGCAACACTAATGTGACTCCCCATTCTATGCTGTCATCTGCTTCCATTCCTTTCTTTCCACTTTTTCATTCCTTCTCCACTTTCTTCCAACCAGCTTCCAACCAGAGACACCTGTTTTTCCAATGATGTTCTCCCTTACAATATGCACAATGACCCTTTCTTAAAGTTTTTTTTTAATTCTGCTTTCTCTCCGTGTGCCTTCTCTCGTCCTTCCAAACTCTGTTCTGTCTTCTCTCTCCACCAATCAGGAAGGACTCATCTGTGTAGCACCCTTGACTTTAATTTCCTCCTTATCTATACTGTCGTCTTTTGTATTGACTTGCTGTCATTTGCCTAAACCAATATTAAACTTTTCTTTCTTTTATTGTTTTGTTATTGTCTTATTTTATTCTTGTTAATGTTTCTGATGTGTATTATCACCTTAAGATGTTGTCTTCTTTTTTTATTCTTTTTATATAGAACTTGTTTTAACATTTCTTGTAGGGAGACTCTATTAGCTTTTGCTGATTGGAGAAAATCTTTATTTCTCCAACATAGTGAATGAAAGTTTTGCAGGTGTAGTGTATTCTTGACTGATAGTTATCCTTTAGGACTGTTAATACATCATTTCACTCTCTTCTAGCCTGAAGAATTTCTGTTGAGACAGCTGATGGCCTGATCAGGTGGTCTTGCATGCTGCATACTGCCCTTCCTGCAGCTTCTTTCTCTTCCCCTTTTGATAGCCTAATGATGATTTGCCTTGGTGTAGGTCTTTTTGCTTTTAGAAATTTGTTGAGTGTTCTGTCAGCTTCCTGAACTTCCTGGCTAGTTCTTTCCTTGGTTTCAGGAAGCTTTTAGCTAACCACCCTTTTGAAAAAGTTCTCTTTTTCTCTCTTCTCCTGGAATACTCAATATTGTGACATTTCTTTTTCTAGTAGAGACTGATAATTCTTGTAGGTTCTTCATTTTTCCTAAATCTTTTTTTTCACCTCTTCCAGTTGAGTCAGCACTAAAATTCTATCTTTAATTTCAGTGATCCTCTTCTCTGCCACTTTTAGTCTGTTTGTTACACTTTCCATGGAAGTTTTTCATTTCATCCATTGAGTTTTTCACTTGCAACATTTTTTTGAATTTTTTTAATAACCTCAATCTCTTCAGTGAAGAACACCTTCTGCTCCTGTATTTCCTTTCTTATTTCATGAAAGTTTCATTCTGTCTGACAGTGTATTTGATGAATCTCATTGTTTTTCTTCATAATAGTTATTTAAAATTCATGTCCAAGGTAAGGGGAGTGTTCTTTTTTTTAAAATTGAGGTAATATTGGAATACCGCCATCCAGTATGAGATGGTATCTCATTATGGTCTTGATTTGCCTTTCTCTAATAATAAGTATTGTGGGCCTCCCAGGTGGCCCAATGGGTTAAGTCTCAGCACTATGAAGCTATCCACAGCCACTGCAGCATGAGTTCGATCCCCAACCAGGGAGATTCCCACATGGCGCAGCAGACCTCTCCTGCCTCACTCACTGCTCCCCTCAGCAGTGTATTTCAGTCAATCTGCCTGTTCTGCTCCCCACTCTGTCTCTGGTGAGTCCTCTCACCCCCACCCCACACCTCTGGCCTACACCCCAGCTTGTGTGCGTTTATTCGTGTGCCTGTTGGCCATTTGAATGCCTCCTTTGGAGAAGTGTCTGTTTAGTCTTTGGCCCAGTTTTAATTGTGTTATTTGTTTTTCTGAAAAGGGATTAATTTCCAAAATATATTAAGTGCTCACATGTGGAAGGACATGGAGCATAGCTCGGGTGCATCTGCGCCTTTGGCACAGCACAACGGCCAGAACACTGAGAACGCTCACATGGTATGGGTCTAAAGATAGACCCTGAGGCTATGTGACTCCAGCCAGGGACAGAAAGCACTCTGTGTAAGGTCCTGTCCTCCTTTCTCCCTCCTTGTTGTGTTCCTACGTGTCCTGGCTGGGCTGGTTAGATAGGATAGAAATCCCGAGAATGACCAGATGTCTGGTCTTCGGACCACCCTGAACCACAGATTATGGGAACAGGGAAAACTAGGAAAAATAGCTGGCTGTGTGTATTCTGTGCTTAAGAAGTGTATAAACGTTCACTGCAAATAAAGTTTGACGCTGATGTCTTGAGAGCTCAGCCCCCTGCACAAGCTTTGTGTCAAGCTCACTTCTTTCCGCGCCCCAGCTCCTCAATCCTGGAGCTCGACACTCACGCAGTTTAAGAACAAAATAAATAAATAAATAAATAAACAAATAAATGGCTGGCAAAAAAAATTAAATTGACACTTCTCTGAAGAAGCTATTCAATTGGCACATGGTGTGTGTTCGCCATCATTTATTTGTAAGGGGAATGCAAATCAAAATTACAGTGAATACCTCACTCCTGTAAGAGTGGCCTATATGAAAAAGAATGGAAACAACAAGTGCTAGGGAGGATGTGAAGAAAAAAGAAAATGCATCCATTGTTGGTGGGAATGTAAATTGGTATACCCTCTATGGAAAATGGTATGGATACACCATAAAATTAGAAATGAAAATGCCATATGATCCAGCAATACTACGTGTAGGTATTACCCAAAGAATATGAAAACTCCAATAAGAAAAGTTTACTGCACTCTTATGTTTATAGCAGCATTATTCACAATAACTGAGTCATGGAAACAACCCAAGTGTCCAATGACAGGCAACTAGATAAAGAAATTGTGGTGTGATATACTCACCTATTAAAAAAAACATGAAATAATACCTGCTGGGATAATTTGGATGTATCTTGAGGTGATTATACTAAGTAAAATAAATCAGAAAGTGAGAGACACTGAATGGTTTCACTTATTTGTGGAATATAAATAACCAAAGAACATATACTGACAATGCACAGCAAAAATAATTCTTAGACTCTGAAAAACAGGCCGGTTACTAGAATAAGGAGGGTTGGGGAGGAATGAGTGGAAAGGGGAAGGAAGGAACATCTAGGACTTTAGCACAGGAGTTTGGTGGCAGTTAACACTTTGTGGTCCGCTCACGTATTAGAACGTGTTTTTGTCACTAGTATCAGGTGGCCGCTCACGTATTAATGTGTGTTCATCTGGTCTCCAGTTTTTCATGCCACAGTGGATTTATTTGAAACTATTAGGAGATATTTCTTTGATCGTACTCAATCTAGAAGCTTTACACATTGTTTTGGTGAAAGTGTAAGGTGTTTTATGAGAGCTAGTACAGTTTTTTTTTAATATCCAGTAGTTGAGGAGTTGTGTGTGTTTTATTGAATGCTTATACCATTCATGCAGTGGCACAGAAAATGGCCAGCCCCAAGGGCTGGTAAATTTAAAGGGCACCGACACACAAAGTGTTAAGTGGAACATGCACATATCAAGGTATGAAATTCTACCTCCAAAGTTATGTAGATAAATGACTGAAAAATTACTTAAAAGTAAAATAAAAATCTACGCTTTCTATAGATACCTTTGATCAAATCAAGGAATTTTTTTCTAGTTTCCTAACTTTTAAAAATCATAAACAAATATTAATTCTTCTGTTCCTATTAAACACTATATGATTTTTCCCAAACTAGAAGAACAAATAAGCAAAATAACTAAATCTACTCAAGAAAGTAACAGCTAGATCAACAGAATTCTCATGAACCTCAGGGGAACACCATCAGGCCAGACTGGTCCAGTGAGAGGTGGGGCACACCTGGGGGAGAATGATGTTAGCTGTAGGTTTGTCATGTTTCAATTTCCTTGCTTGCAGTTGGTTTAAGTTTTCTATTTCATTCTTATTCAGTCTTGGGTGATTGTATAACTCAACAAAAGCAAACAACTCACTCAAAAAATGGACAGAAGAACTAAAAAGACAATTCTCCAAGGAAGAAAAGCAAGCGGCCAGCCCAGAAGATAAATACTTAACACAATCTAGGTGGAGAAAATCAGGGGGAAAAAATTACATAATCAATGGACTTATTCTTTTTAAAAAAAGATTTATTTTTATTTATGCATACAAGAACTAGGGTATTGGTCAGAGGTGTGGGGGTGAGACAGTGAGGAGCAGAACAGGCTGATTCACTGAAATCCACTGCTAAGGGGAGCAGCAGGCGAGGCAGGAGAGGTCTGCTGCACCATGTGGGAATCTCCCTGGCCGGGCGTCGAACTCGCGTCGCTGCTGCTGACAGCTCCACAGAGCAGTGCTTAACCGCTGCGCCACCAGGGAGGCCCCCTGGACTCATTCTTAAGGGATGATCTTTGAAGCAGCGCCTTCAGCTTGTTACAGTGAAAGAGATAGTGTAGAGCCTCACCCCCATTCCAAGGCAGCCAAGGTCAGCTAGAGGACAACATGCTTTTCACCAGGTCGTTTATGCAAGGTCATTCTCTTCAAAGAAAACACCTCTCCAGCCCGAGATAAGACCCAGTTTCTGGCTACATGGCTTAACTGCTTTGCTCTGCTTCTGTAACATAGCTTGCTTGCCTTTTATGGAATTAGTAGCTACACTGTGAGAACGCGGAGGGGGTAGGTATAAAAGCCCTACTGACCCCTGCTTCGGGGCTGCATTTCTGTGGATGGGTCTTCGAGCTGGCTGCTGGTATGGCCCTCAGTGCTAAGCATTAATAAAGGCCTTTGACTGCTCTTCTGCCTTGTGGTTATTGGGGCGCACTATAACAAGTTTTATCATCAGTAAGTGATGCAGATGACACCTATTCTTTCTCTGGTAACCTGGAACTGTGACTCCTGGATCTAAAGACAGGTCCACTGGCAGTTTCCACTTCCTTCCTTACTATCTCTATATAATGGAATGTCCTGAGAAACTTCTCTTTCCATATACACTCTCTTGGGCATTATTTTTTTCAGCAACATGGTTTAAAGACCACCCATGTGGTTCTGACTTCCTAATTTATATCTTCAGTCTAAAGTAGACTCAACAATAGGCCTACACATTCTACCAGATGTTATACACACAAGTCTAAATGCAGCATTTTCAAAGTAGAGTATATTCATTCATTCATTCCTTTAAATAACTTATTAAAATACCTACTGTGGGTCAAGTATTCCATAAAATCTGTCTCCATTCTTTCATCCTCATGCATTTTCCTCATAGTCCTTATGATTGTTACATGTGACTTGTGGCATAAATTAAATTGTGAATATCACACAAATATAGTGCATGAAAATTGTGGGTGGCCACCAGTTGTCTCATATTATACAAGTCACTTGCATTTCTGCATTAATAATGAATAAACAGCTAAACCAGATCAAATGGTATTTTAGTTCTGTTTATATTTTAAGCTTACATAAAAACATAAACAGAAGTGATTAAAGTAGAAGTGCTCTGATGTATGGAAGGGTTCATTCTGCCCTGCTCTCCCCCATCTCCCACTAAGGATACACAAAATCACTATTGCTCAATCAGCAAGTTGGCCCCTATCTTGCTCACTCATGTCCAAGTTTAAACTGTCAGGGCCTCCCTGGTGGTGCAACAGGTTCAGTGCAACACTGTGGAGCTGTCCGCAGCTGCGGTGCGGGTTCAACACTGGGCTGGGGAGATTCCCACATGGCGCAGTAGACCTCTCCTGCCTCACCTGCTGCTCCCCTCACCAGTATATTTCAGTTGATCTGCCTGTTCTGCTCCCCACTCTGTCTCTGGTGAGCCCTCTCACTGCCCCACACGTCTGGCCTGCATCCCAGCTTGTATGCAAAAATAAATAAACCTTTAAAAAATAAATAAATAAATCTGGATTGAACTTCTCTCAAAGGATGACATTTAAAGATAATGCCTAGTTCTACCTAGGAAGACTTAAGTAGATGAGCAAGAACAAGATTTTTCATTCTGGTGACTGGATGTGTTTTATTAATGTTTCCATCACATTTAATTTTTTCTCTAAATTTATTCATATATTTTCTTACATCATGGTTCATTTTTGTACAGTGATTGGTTTCTCCTCTCAGATGTGGTTCCCATAGTTCTCCCATCACTACAGCACCCCAATCCATCTCCACAGTCCCTCGTATTCTTCCCTCTCCACTTTTGACCCCTTTCCCTCCTCCTGCCCTACTGTCAAACTCAGATCTATAGTCATCTTATAAATTTTGTCTTTTTCCTGACCCTTTGTTTGGTTTCACTATATTCCACATATAAGTGAGACCATCTCATATTTACCTTTTTCCTTCTAACTTATTTCACTTAGCACAATCCCTTCCAGCTCCTTCCATGTTGCTGCAAATGGCATGAGTTTGTCTTTTTTGACCTCTGAATAAAATTCCATTATGTAATACACCACAATATTTTTATCCATTCGTCTTTTTTGGGCATTTATGTTGATTCCATATCTTGGCTACTGTAAATAATGCTGCAGTAAACATAGGAGTACAGGTTTTCTTTCAAATTAATGCTTTTGTGTCCTTTAGATAGATTCATAGGAGTGGAATTGCTGGATCATAAGGTAGATCCATTTTTAGTATTTTGAGGGTCCTCCACACAGTTTCCATAACGGCAGGACCAGTCTGCGTTCCCACCAGCAGTGTAAGAGGGTTTCTTTTCTCCACATCCTCACCAGCATTTGTTGTTAACAGTTTTTTTAATAGAGTCCATTCTTACTGTAGTGAGGTGGTATTTCACTGTAGCTTTGATTTGCATTTTCCTGATAATCAGTGATGTTGAGCATTTTTTCATGTGCTTATTGGTATTTGCATTTCTTCTTTAGAGAAGTGTCTGTTTTGTTCTTCTGTCCAGTTTTTAATTGAGTCGTTTGCTTTGTTTTTGTTGAGTTGTGTAAGCTCTCTGTAGATCTTTGCTATAAGTACCTTGCAATATGTGTTGTGTGCAAATATTTCTCCCACTCAATAAGGTCTCTGTTCATTTTCAGATTTTTTTTTACAGTGCACAATGTTCCAGACCTGTGTACTACTTCCTGGTGAATTTGCCTTTTATTGATTTTCAGCATCAGGGTCAGGGTTAAGCCTAAGCATAGGGATAGGGGTAGGGACAGGGCTAGCAGCAGGTTAGGGTATAGGCAGGAGGTCTCTAGAAAAAAGGGTTGGGACTTTTGACCTCCCATACCCCATGTTTTTGTGATATACATACTCAATGGAATCTACTCAGCTATTAGCAAAGATGAAATCATACCCTTGGGGACAATATGCATATATCTGGGGGTGTTTGTGCTAAGTAAAATAAGCCAGAAAGTGAAAGATAATGACCAGGTGATTTCACTCAGTGTGGAATATGAAGTGTCAAAGAAAACAAATTGGTGAGCCTCCCTGGTGGCACAACGGGTTAACCGCAGCACTATGAAGCTATCGAGAGCCACTGCAGTTGGATACCCAGCCAGGGAGATTCCCACATGGCGCAGCAGACCTCTCCTGCCTCACCCGCTGCTCCCCTCAGCAGTGTACTTTAGTTGATCTGCCTGTTCTGCTCCCCACTCTGTCTCTGGTGAATCCTCTCACCACCCCATGCCTCTGCTCTGTACCCCAGCTTGTATGCATAAATAAATAAATCTTTAAAAAAAAAAGAAAACAAACTGGCAACACACACACACGCACACACACACACACACACACAAAGTCCTCTTAGTCTTTGTGAAACCTATTTGGGCTCCCAGAAGAGTAGGTAGGAGGAGGGATGGGCAGGGAAGGGGGTGGAGTCAGGCACCAGAGTCTTGGTAGAGGGTGAGTGAAGCCTGTGGACAAAATTTTATAGTTGTATAAACAAATAGCAAGTCAAGAAACTTTGACTAAAAAATAAAAATTCTTTGACTTTATACATTTAAAAATTCCATCGTATGACTTATTAAAATAAATCATTATGTGCTTGAATTATTACTCTTTTACAAACTCTCTTAAAAATTCATCATATGCTTAAAATACAAACTCTAGAAAATTAAGACAAGTTTTCCAGGATAGAGTTATATCCTCACATTTAATTATTATAATGGAATACCCTGTTGTGACTATAAGGAAAACTCAAGTGTGCACTTGACACCTAGAGCTCAGTGTGTGTCACGGCTCAGCTTTCCGCTAGTAATCCAGGAAGGGCGTTTTCATCCCCGAATTGCTGTGAGGAAAATGTCCACTTTCACTTTCCCCTTTTCATCCCCCGGGCCTAATAATATTATTTTTTGAGATTTAAAGTATTGGATTAATTCAGAAACCTCAAATACTACTCTGGACATAATCCTCTCTGTATCCTAAGTTTAACTTTCTTTTGTTTTTTTTTTTAAGATTTATTTTATTTATTTATGCATACAAGAACTGAGGTGTAGGCCCTAGGTATGTGGGCGGTAGGGGCGAGGGGATTTACCAGAGACAGAGTGGGGAGCAGAACAGGCAAACTGACTGAAATACACTGCTGAGTGGAGCAGTGGGTGAGACAGGAGAGGTCTGCTGCACCACGTGGGTCAGCTCTCAGGCTGGGGATGGAACTCCTGCTATAATGGCTGGCAATAGCTTGATAGACTGAGACTTAACCCCTTGTGCCACCAGGGAGGCCCCTAATTTTAACTTTCTAGTTAACTGGAAACTGTGCGCTCAGCTTCAGCTGGGACTTCAGGGAATATGCGATGGTTACTCAGCTTCCCCTGGGCACTTGACCTAGTCCTTGGCTGCATAAGCATGGATGACCTTCTGATTGGTCCCATTAGATTGTTTTTTCTTTCAGTGATACTTAAGGATATTCAGAATCACAGAGAAGTTGATAAAGAGATGGCGTTACTGTTCCTAGAGCATGTGAGGCTTTAATGAAACATTTTCCTGCTGCTCAGAATATGAGGTTCTTTAAAGGAATCATCCTTGTCTTCCCAGGTTATGTCCTGCTTTGCAAAATGACACCAGTCTAGATGGGTAATGATCCTGAGTCTGTGACATAACCAGTGATTCCAGAATGTGGACAATGAATTCTAATTTCCTGCACTTACCGACAGCAAAGAGAAAAATCTACCTTCTCTTCACAGCGTCAGACTCTTTCAACAGAAGTTCTCTTATAGAGAAAATCTGTGATTTTTCTGCCCTCATCACAGAGACAGAACATGTAGAGCTGCCTCCTCCAAGAAGAGCCAGGAAAATGGTAATATCTTCTCTGATTGTCTTGTGTTCCTTCTAGTCTGCCTGCCAAGTTGTATGTATGTTTTCATTCTACTGCCACTTCATGATTGATTTAATCCTAAAGCCTGAGCTTACTGTTCCACCCACTCCTCATCCTGAAACTAGAGCTGAAATCGTCCTACTTAACAGGCCACCTCCCTGTGTTGGAGCTCTGATATCTTTTTCTCCAAAGGGTGCACTTGCACAGCTGCCTGGATCAGAGAATTTAAGTTAAATTCTGGTCTCAGAATTTAAGTTTCTCAGGCAAGTCTTGTTCCCTCCCTGCTTAACCTTGAGGACAGTCACATTTGAAAGCCTAGGCATACACCCTCCCAGGCCTCCGGATCCAAACTATTTGCCCAGAGCTGATGCCTAGAGTGAAATGCAGACAGCAGGGACAGGCAGTGGACTGTGCAAGAAAGGGCAGCTCTGACAGCTTTCAAGTGGGAGAAGTTTGCCTGTGCTCCTTCCTGCTTCCAGAGCTGAGAGCCTTCACCCCAGTTCAGATTCTTCCCTCGAACACCTAAGATCTGAATTTTACCACTCAGTCCAGTGACTCTCTCATGCCACCTTGTCCAGCCTGACCTTCTATACACACCCTTCACTCACTTCTTTTTTCAAAAAGCAGCTTTACGCAATTAGTGTGGGCAAATTTCTTTGCCAGACACCTGAAGAATAACTCATTTTATGGAAAACTGCTATCAAATAGCTTATCCTTTGGGAAAGATTAAGATAACATCTCCATCAGAGTTGTTCTTCTTAACATTGGGGTTTGATGCTTGAGTCAGTGAAACAAATCTGTGATGTACATATTAACAGCTGAATTTTGTTGATGCTTATTTTACTGAATTTTCTGAGAGCCACAAAATCATAAACATAACCAATATCCTGCTTCTTCTCTTTGCAAGAAAAATTGATCAAATGACCACGTATGTCACGAACTTGAAGTGTCTGTGTTGGCGAAGTGGTGACGCTGACCCTCCTGAAATCCTTTTATATGCCCTCCCCTTCCACAATCAAAGTCTTTTATCTTTTCCCCTGCTCTTTCCCTGTCCTTTCCTACTCTCATCCACATCCTAAATTTGGCATCGGTCCTCCCAGAATTAAATGAAGCCAATACCCTTTTTTCCTGAGTGACTGCAAGTTTGATTTATTTTTATGCTTCGTTGATCTGGTATTTAAACAAAGAGTTTCCCTCCGGACTTTGTAAGAAATCTTAGACATTACTTTAAGATCCTATTTAGAAAGATATCAGGAGAGGTAGATTCCTTTCTCAGTGGAAACTTGAAAATCACCTGAGAAAAGTAGCTACAGCCTTCATTCACACAAAATGTGGGTGTTGGGAGGACAGAAAAAATGATTCTCCACAAATACTACAATGTTCTTAATGCCCCTGCAGACATCGTGGCCACTCTCCCTTTGTGAGTGAACATGAAAAGTGTAAGCAGTTTCCAGAGAGCTGTATCAATATCTAAATCCTTAGAAAGAAGAGCTCCCGTTTATCTTTTTGCTTTGCTTGTAAAGATTGATTCAAGATACAGCTTTCAGTTTTACCCATGAAGGATCCTCAAGAGTAACTCTTCAGCTATTTATGCTTCACCATCCCTGGATCTCAGCTAAAACCCTGCCGAAACACAAAGGCGAACTTGGCATATTTGTCCTGGCACACAGGTAATCTACCCCTGGGTCTAAGGCTTAAGCGCACACTGATGGGTTAATGGCATCAGAATTTAAGCTTCTCTTGCTATGTCAGCAGCTGGTCATAGACTGCTGGCAAGGATGGGAGGGTCAGAAACATGTCTGCAGAAGCAAAATGAAGGATTTTTGTGTGACAAGAAAAATAGAATACTTGTTAATGATCCTCAAAACATCCAAGTAGGGCAGGAATCTTCACCGAGGACAGTGACTTACTACATGGCCCCCAAAATTAGAGTTCAAATGATGCTTGCTAACCTCATCAGAATAAACTGCTGACTACTGTTACTCTCGGACACACAGCTGGTACCTAGAGCAAGAGGATGCAAGAAAAGCTTAAAAGAAAACTATGAGACTCTTCACTCTGGCTCTCGTGGGACAATAAAACAATGCTTTATTCTTGCAACAGGAATGCGAGAGTTTCTAGAAATGATGGCAGAAGTGCTTGGGGACTCTACATGGATGAGAGACCATCAGAGTATGTTGGGGTGACTTCAGCCAGCACACTCTGTGGTGTGAGCCTCCTTGAAGTCCAGCAGTGGTAGCCCCCTTGAACCGTGAGTATGTAGCGTGACATCTTTGATGGGCAACAATGTCAGCACCACTTCTGCTGGATTTTAGGACTACTGGGGTGATTAAAGTGAAAGGTTGAGATTATGTGTAGAGTATTCAAGAGGTCTTACCTAAAGCACAATGACAGGCCAAAATAATCTGAAAGGAATTAGAGGGGTCACAGAAGCTGCCGACTGGGGGCAGAGTGAGAGAAATGCTATGTGATCATTGTTTTAAGTCGTTCTCAAGGGGCTCAAGGGGCTCATAGACTGCTGGGTGAAAGGTGAGATGTACGTTTAACACGAGAAAAGAACAGAATTCAGATATGACTTAAAACAACTGAGAGCAAGGAGCTCAGTGTTTGAACAGAGAACTATGGTTAGAGGAGGGCACTATCAAGACAGAATATGAGGAAATAAGCATGGTTTGTCAGTTAGATCAGAAGAACCAGAAGAGCTAGATTCAGTCAAACTAGGAGGAGGACATTTGAAAAGAAAAGATGAGCAGACACAAGAAGACCTTTCTGGTATCAAAAGTGACCAAATTGCTCAAAGTTTAAGAGCAGATGAGGAAGAACTCTGAATGTCAAAATAAGAAAGTACTTCTTACTGTGTACTAAACCTAGATATTTGGCTGATAACTGGAAAAAATAATGTAATTTATTTCCCATTTCTTCCACTTGTCAACATAACATCAGACATCAGAAATGTCAGATTTCTCCCAGATAAAATGGGATAAGATTCTTTATCTGAAGGATAACAATTCCCTGTAAAATCTCACACAATTTCTTTGGTGCAATTAATATAGTGATTAAGAAAGTGCTCTTGGGGCCTCCCTGGTGGCTCAGCGGTTGAGCGCTGCACTGTGGAGCTGTCGGCAGTGTCAATGCAAGTTCGATGCCCAGCCAGGGAGAATCCCACATGGTGTGGCAGACCTCTCCTGCCTCGCCCGCTGCTCCCCTCAGCAGTGTATTTCTGATCTGCCTGTTCTGCTCCCCACTCTGTCTCTGGTGAACCCTCTCGCTGCCCCGCGCCTCTGGCCTGTACCCCAGCTTGTATGTATAAATAAATAAATCTTTAAAAAAAAAAGTGCTCTGTATCTACCATTGCACTATTAAGGTTAAATCATTATTTATGAAGGATCAAAGACACATGATGACTTTCATGAGCCCCAAGCACTTTGCCTTTGTAGTCCCCCTTTTCCATTAAAATTGGTACTTTATTGGGGCCTCCCTGGTGGCGCAGCAGTTGAGAGCTGCGCTGTGGAGCTGTCAGCAGCGTGCGATGCGAGTTCGATGCCCAGCCAGGTAGGATCCCATATGGTGCAGCAGACCTCTCCTGCCTCGCTGCTGCTCCCCTCAGCAGTGTATTTCTGATCTGCCTGTTCTGCTTCCCGTTCTCTCTCTGGTGAACCCTCTCGCCGCCCCACGCCTCTGGCCTGTACCCCAGCTTGTATGTAAAAATAAATATTTTTTAAAAATTGGTACTTTATTACTGAAGTTATTGACCCTGCATTATACTCATTTTGCTTTTGATCTTTAAAAAATAACATTTTTTATCAGCCATAGAAGAACTGTAATCCTGGTAAGAAGTCACTGGATTTTAAACCAGTGTGTATCTATATCTATAGATATGTGTATCTATAGCTATATATATATAATTGATAAACTGAAGGGGGAGAAAGAAGTTTTATAAATGCTGTGGCTATTCACTACAATTTTAAGGATTTCCAAACTATATGAAAGACGCAATAGTATCTAGCACTATGAATATGGAGATGAATCAGATACTCATTTTCCAGTAACTCTCTTTGGAAAAGGTATAAGATGTTCCGACCCAAGATTGGGGCTAACGAAATAAAAACTCTCACTGAGACGTGGTGAGGGCAGTTTTGAGCTATCTGAGCACAGAGTCTGGACAAAGAAGGGAGCAATGTGTGAGAAGAGGAGAGATGCTCCAGAGGAGACAGGAGAGCTCATCCTTCTATTTTATTGCAGGAAAACATCCTCCACAAATGGCCTCTGAGAACCACAGCACCATCGCAGAGTTTATTCTCATCGGACTGTCCAACAACCCCTACGTCGAGGCTCTGCTCTTCGTGTTCTTCCTGGGGATTTACGTCCTGACCATGCTGGGCAACCTGACGATGCTGCTGGTGATCAGGACCGATTCTCACCTGCACACCCCCATGTACTTCTTCTTGAGCAACCTCTCGTTCATCGACCTCTGCTTCTCTTCCGTCACCGTGCCCAAGCTCCTGAAGGACCTCCTGTCTGAGAAGAAAACCATCTCAGTCGAGGGATGCCTGATTCAGGTCTTCTTTGTGTTTATCACCGCCGGGACCGAAGCCTTTCTTCTCTCCATGATGGCCTATGACCGCTACGCTGCCATCTGCCACCCTCTGCTCTACGGCCAGATGATGAGCAACGAGCTCTGTGGGAAGCTGGTGTTGCTCTCGTGGGGTCTGGCCTCTGTCAATTCAGTTGTCATCGTGCTCTTGGCTGTGAACCTGGATTTCTGTGAGTCCCAAACCATACACCACTACACCTGCGAGCTGCCCTCCCTCTTCCCGCTGTCTTGCTCTGATATTTCCATCAACATTGACATCCTGATCTGCATCATCTTACTGCACGGACTTGGGACCTTCCTCCCCACCGTCTTCTCCTACATGCGCATTGTCTCCGCCATCCTGAGCATCAGTTCTACTTCAGGCAGGAGCAAGGCCTTCTCCACCTGCTCCTCCCACCTCATTGCCGTGGGTCTGTTCTTTGGGTCGGGTTTGGTTCGCTATCTTATGCCCACCTCTGGGTCCTCCCTGGACATGCTCTCCTCTTTGCAGTACAGTGCAGTCACGCCCATGTTGAATCCCCTCATCTACAGCCTTAAAAACATGGAAGTGAAGGCAGCTGTGAAAAAGACATGGGAGAAATTCCTGCAATATTTCAGGCACTGAACAGGACCCTGAGTGGTAGGAAATGAGTTTGTGTTACCAAGGGTTTAAATTTAAGGTATAATTCTGGACTACTAACTTTAAGGGACCCTCTGCCACCTTCTCACTGGCTGTACGGAGAATGAAAATCAGATACAAACAATGTACCCCACTTATATCTGTAACCTGTGGTTGGTTTTTTCTTCTATGTGCTCATGCCTCCTCCACCTCTTTCTTTCTAGAACTCACAGCTAGATGTTCTAACTCCTGAATCAATAATTTATGTATCTCAACTTGTCACTCATTTTTTTTGTTTTATTACTTTGTTACGTTAAAGATGTTGTCTGACCTTTTGTCCCCTATAGTATGTAACTGGCTTCCTAACTTTAAACAAGTCTTCAGTATAGCTTTGTAAATTTCAACATTAAACATAAAATATGTTGATACCATCTGTGAAAATGTGTAAATTTATTTTATTCAATCTTTCTCTTTCCTCTGCCACTACAGTTCGCTCCCCTTCTCCTTTTCTTTTTTTTTTTTTTGTGCTTTTTTTTGGGGGGTGGGCTACATTCTGGGATTTGTTTTTTTTTTTTTTTTTTTTTTGTCCTTGGATCTCATCCATGCAAGAAAAAGGACGTAAGACTTAGCTGTATCAGAAGAGTATGAAAGGAAAGAGTCCAGTACAATGATGACCACAGCAGTGACAAGAGCAGCCTCCTGGGGGGAATGTTGGCACAGAGAGAAGGGTGAGGTCGGAGCCGTGGCAAAGGGAATGAACGATGCCGTCCGCCTCTGTGTGGTTTATGATGGTCATGAGCAGCCAGCCCCCGACTCCTGGCCTTCGGTGACGACGTCATTGGGATAATCAACTCGTTCTCAGCACCTCCCTGCTGCTAAGGCTAGACTTCCCTGGCTCAGGCCTCACGCATGACGATGTTTGTGAGATGCCCTCCCGTATCCCCTTGTCTGGGTATTTGGGGTAATGTTTATCTTCAGAAAGGATTCTCTAGCAGAGCCACCGGCCAGGGCCCTGGGCCACCACAGATGGCTGCCTCCCTGGGGACTGGGACCACCTCGGGGCTCCAGGGCCTGGCACAGGGGGCTGGAGTCCCCTCTGGTGGCCAGCGCCACCTCTGGGTGCCGGGACCATGGGTCCAGGCCCCCGCCAGGCCGCTGAGGCAGCACTTGGCTCCACACAGGGCAGCTGCCTCACACCGTGAGAGAACAGTCATGACTATGAAACAGCCTCCTGCGGCAGGCCTCCAGTTTCGCCTTCAGGGGCTGAGACAGACGTATCAGAGCCCTGCACACTGTCATTATCTGGGGCAGAGCCAAAACAAGCCTGGTCAGAGACAGAGAGACCCAGGGCAGGACTGGGAAATATGAAGAGAGGAGATGAGAGGGACTGGACCAACCGCCTCGTGGAGTCTGTCCTCTTCAGGAATGTCCCCTCTGAAATTTTCTGGGAACCAGGTTCCCTTCACCAGAATTATGAGACACAGGAGCCAGCTCCATGTGTCCCCATCAGAGTGGCTGTGACAATAAGCCTGGAAGAAGCAGCACAAGGCCCAGAAAGCAGCCTGGTCTTGGGGAATCTGGACAATCCCCCAATCTGGGAGCCAGAGGAACGGCTCCACGCGCCTGCCCTCAAGGAGGCTCCTGAGCTGCTCTGCCTCGCTCCTGCCTCCCAGTTGCTACTGGGGATCTGAGCAGCCCAGTCTGCTCAGGGGTCCAGGGGTGCAGGTCCTCAGTCAGGGAAAGGACAAAACATGCAGCCGACCATAGTTCTGAGGCATAATGCAGGGAGAGGGAGGGAGGGGGAGGAGAGGGAGGAAGGGAGAGAGAAAAAGGAGGGAGAGAGAGGGCTTGGGTTTGAAACAGGGGAGGGAAGAACACAAACGATCGTGGACATGGGCCTCCCTGGTGGCGCAGCGGTTCTGCTGTACAGAGCAGCTGCAACACAAGTTCGATGCCCGGCCGGGGAGATTCCCACATGGCGCAGCAGACCTCTCCTGCCTCGCCCGCTGCTCCCCTCAGCAGTGTATTTCCGTCCATCTGTCTGTCCTGCTCCCCACTCTGTCTCTGGTGAACCCTCTCACCGCCCCACGCCTTTGGCCTGTACCCCAGATTGTGGGGGTAGGAGAACTTGGGGGACTATACATGAGGGGAGAAACCAATTACTGTGCAAAATTAAATTTCAAAAAAGAAAATATAAATTTAAAAAGAAAGGATTCTCTTGATCCACTCATCTGTCGTTGAGCACTTAGATTTTTTCCATAACTAGGTTATTGTAAATAGTGTTGCAATGAACACAGGCAGGCAGGCCCCCCTTCGAATTAATTTTATCTTTAATTTCTTCACGTAGATACAGTGGAGTGGAGTTTCTGCTTCATATGGCAGATCTGTTTTCAATATTTTGAGAAACCTCCATATTATTTTCTGTAGGGGATGAACTTGTCAATCTCCACCAACAATGTGCTAGGGTTTCTTTTTTTCCCCACACTCTCACTGTTGTTTCTGGTCATTTCGATATGGTCCATTTTCATGGCATCTCATTGTGGTTTTGATTGTACTTCCTTGATAATATGTGATGTTGAACACTTTTTCATATGCCTGTTGGCCATCTGTTTCCTTTCTTTGAAGAAATGTCTATTTGACTCTTAGGCCTATGTTTTGATTGGATATTTGTTTGCTTATTGAGTTGTAGAAATTCTTTGCAGCCCTTGGACACCAGCCCCTTGTCAGTTGTATGATGTACAAATAATCTCCCCATTCAATAAGGTGTCTGTTCATCTTAATGATAGTTTCTTGTATTGTGCACAATGTTCTAGACCGATATGCTACTTTCTGGTGAATTTACCCTTTATTTACATATTTTACTCTTGAGCCCTAACACTGAATTGATACAAACCCTCTAAGAAGAAAAATGTTATGAATTGGCCTCCCTGGTAGTGCAATGGGTTAAGCGCAGCACTGTTAAGCGAGTTCAATGACAGTCGTGGTGTGAGTTTGAGTTTGATGCCTTCGATGCTGATGCCGGGCTGGGGAGATTCCCACATGGCGCGGCAGACCTCTCCTGCCTCGCCTGCTGCTCCCCTCAGCAGTGTATTTCCGTCCATCTGTCTGTTCTGCTCCCCCCTCTGTCTCTGGTGAACCCTCTCACCGCCCCACATCTCTGGCCTGCACCCCAGCTTGTAAGCATCAATAAATAAATCTTTAAAAAAAGTAATGAATCACTACTCAAATTTAGTGGTGATTTTTAAAGCATCACCTGAATTCTTGCATAATACACCAAGGATTGATATAGGTAAGATTATTACTCAGGCATATCAACGCTGCTATAATAAAAAAATTTTTTTGAGAAATGAGGAGCATTTATCAATTTATAAGTGTTGGTCATCATAGATATACTATAAATGGATAATGTGCTATGTCTATAATGGAGTATCTGAATGTTTCTTATCTTAAATAGATGCTCCTTGGCTTGAAAAGAATTGATACCCACCGACTACCTTGTGATAGCCAGTCCTCTATTAGATGTACATGATGTGTGCAGAAAATAGAAACCTTGCTGGATAGAGCTAAGTTCTCCCTTAAATGTCATCCAAAATCCAGGGATAATTTGCTTGGTTATCAAGGAACAGCATGAATAAGGGACACAAAATTCAAATGCACACACTGTATTTCTGCTGAAACAGGTGTTTTCAACTTTAACATGCTTGATGTTTTGGACTGAACAATTCTGTTGTGGGGGCTGTCCTGAGAATTATAGGTTTAGCACCATCCTTGGGCTCTACTTGCTAGAAGCTAGTGCAACTCGCCACCAGTTGTGACAAACAAAACCATCTCCTGACATTACCAAATACATCCTGAGAGGCAAAACTGCACCCAAGTGAGAATCATCTTGCTAGCCTCTAACTCAGATTTCAGTAAACTTCCCTCTTCTTGAGAACTGATTTAGGCCATGAAGAAACTCCAGAAACTTATTTTTCCTTTTTTCTCTAGAACCCAGGACTGAGCCTGCTCAAAGGGGCCTTCTCCATTTAGACCCAACCTTCTGTGGCTCCTCACGGTCTCTTCAAGAGACTTCCTATAGGGCCTCAGCTACAAGTTTGCCTGGTTCTCAATGTGGCGGACAAGAAAACAGGTCATGAAGCCCAGGCGTGGGGCCAGGAGCGAGTCTTCATTATGAGGGAGCAGGAGATACACAGGCAGCAGTAGCCGCGGTGGCCACAGCCCAGGAGCAACGACAGCGGCAGCGTCCAGCAGTGGCAGCCACCGCCCCCCACCCCCGGCCCCGGGCTCCGGCCGCAGCAGTGGCCCCGTGAGTGGCCAGTGAGTGGTCATGAGAGGCCCTGAGAGGTCCAAGGAGCCCTATTAGCTTTCATATGGTTTATAGACAAAGCCAGCACAGGGCCAAGTTTAGGCCTAGTTTACAGAGGCATGTTTTACGCATGTGAACTATAAACCAGGGTTACACTATTATTTACTGTTCTCCGCACATACGGACTCATCTCAAGGCTACACGTTATCTACTAGGCCACCTGCGCTGGGTGGTCATGGCAAAAAACAGTCTGAGAAACTCTGAGAAAACTCTACGTTTTCCCACCAGCCCTGCACTCAAGCCCGCCACACCTGTTCACCGCATCTACTGCAGGGGCAATATCTGGCGTATCCTTCTCTCTTGAGGTCTAGAGTAAAGCACAGCCCGACATCCTTGGCTTTGCTTGGCCTTCCCGATAGGTCCAAAGTGAATTTTGGAGTGGTTTATCCCAATGCGTCCTCATGGTTTATTGAAAATAATGAGATTGACTATTTACATCTGCCCTTAATGAGACCTCACAGAGGCTCCGCTTTGGGGACTATCTACGTAGCAAGACTATGCCTAAGCGATCAACAGGGTGTAAGATCAGTCTAGATTCCTTCTGGTTCCCCAGGCTGCAAGCGTTCCACGCACCCCCCAGTGACTCCTGATGTGAGAAAGTACATCCTGGGATGGTCCTGCAGGGACACAGTAATTGGAGATTGTGTCTCTGGGTGCCTTGCTGTGAGGCAGCGTTTTGTGACCACCCAGGTCGGTACATTCACCGTCAGTTCTAGTGATTTGAAAGAGAATTTTGGAGCCCTTGGCATGATTTTCACAGGTTTGAATGGTGAGCAGGGGAAACAAGCCAGCAGGGAGACAGCAACTCGAGCCCCCTACGAGTCTCTATAAGCTCTTTCTTGGCCTTCTCTGGCGTTCTCTCAAGGTCTCCTCCTCTTGTAGCCACACCATCTCTAGCGCTTCCCTTATATCCCTGACCTCAGAACTCAGGTGTGCACACCTGCACATGTGTACAACACCCATGCTCAGGTGTCCATAGTCAGGCACACGTGTCCCAAGCCCACACGCCCTCTACTTTAACAAGATCAAGGCCCCAGATGATAGGCACAGAGGCCAGTGGCATAAAAAGCCTGCTCAACTTCATTTACCCTACAGACAGCCTTCGAGTGTAGGATTTATCCTTCCTGGACACCATTGCTATGCTGCTACTTTTTCCTGCACTGCAGTTTGGAGTCTCATGGCCCTAACGATCAAACAGGAGCTGTTACTATTGGATCAGCTGATGTTAGAAGTAGGATTAGAGGTTTACCCACCCCAAAACTCATTTTAACAAGAGAAAACATATGACAAAGGTCTTGCTTAGATATAAAGTGAAGTATGATTTTTATAAGAGAGGTGAAAATGACCATTGGTGCCAGGAGGTTGTCAAGTCACTCTTGATTAAGTAGCTCATGCTTTGAAATCAGTTACCGATAATAAATTTTCCAGTGAGATCAGGAAATGATAAAATCTAAAGTTCAGGGTCTATCAAAACTGATTTGCAAGAAACCTCAAGATTCTGGCAGATCTACTAAAATACAGTTCCATGGTTACTGCAGTGTTAGCAACATTGAAAGTTCCCACTTACCTTTGGTTGAGCTTCATCCTCTAGGACCACAAGGTAGGGCTCTAAGCAAAGGATCCTGGGAAATCACGCCAATATAGTGGCTACACCTGGGAGATAAATTCCTACTGAAAATGTAATTTAAGTGGGACAAGCTGACAACCGAGGGTAAGAAAACATGAGTGGAAGTGATTGTAGAGTGAAAGAATTGAGAGAATTTGCAGGGTGTTGAAAGAAACTCCCTGATGAGCCCTGTTGAAAATTTTATTGAGAATTTTAGATCAAAGAACAATGTCCCTATCCCCAAACACTGCGAATGGAGAACATTTGCTAGCTCTGGAGGGAAGGTTTGTGCTTACTCTGGATCTCTGAATGACTGCTACCTCTGCAGGGGTGGTTCACAGGGAATCTGCTCATTTGCCAGCCAGGAAGGGGCTGTCACAGATGCTTAGGTATGTGTGAGCTCCTATATCTGAGGTGTGTATTTCACATACAGTGTTTTTTGTTAATTTTATTTTTTGTTTTTTTAATTTATTTATGCATACAAGAACTGGGGTGTAGACCAGAGGTGCAGGGCGTGAGAAGATTCACCAGAAACAGAGTGGGGAGCAGAAAAGGCAGACTGACTGAAACTGCTGAGGGGAACAGTGGTTGAGACAGGAGAAGTTCCTGGGCCATGTGGGTTAGCTCCCTGGCCAGGGATCAAACTTATGCCAGTATCTGGCAATAGTTTGATAGTGCTGAGACTTTAATCCCTGTGCCCCAGGGAGGTCCAGCGGTCATTTTAATAAAGACAGAAAGTGCGTGCTCATATGACCCTACAAAGGGAAACAACTGAACTCACTTCAGTCCTCTCTGGATTCCTTGCTGTGAGGCAGCATTTGCCTGTGATGCATCTGCTTACTTGAATGTTGTTGCTCTATTATACCTTTTTCCAAAAAATAATAGATTCACAAAAATTATCATTGTGGATTCTTTGAATCTTCTTTGTCAACAGAAAGCTGTGTAAGTCCTGGTAAGACCAACCCTGTCCTATGTGGAGGGCAGCCCAAAAGCCTCCCAAAGTAAAATGACGGGGAGATGGAAAACAACAACAACAACAAAAAAAAAAATGGCAATATGAGACCACAGGGGAAGACCACACACAGAAAGAACTTATCCAGAGCCCATCACAGAAATATGGAAGATCTGTTCATCTTACCAGAACAGAAGTCAAAATTGCTGTGAGAAAGAAAATCAAATAAATGCAAGAAGATTCAGAAAAATGAATGAATGACCTAGAAATAAAATTAATGAACAGAAGATTAAAATTGAAGCTCTAAATAAGAAAATGTGGAGATTCAGTATATAAAAAGAGGAATAGAGAAGAGGGAAAATTCAGGTAAAAGCTATGAAAGTAGAATGAAAGGAAAGAACAAACTGGTTTACTTGAAGATATGAATGAACAAAGAATCTGGGTAGAAAAGTAGAGATCAAAGTAAAGAAAATTGAAGACATACTCTGAGAATTCTCCAGCTCTCCTAAGGTGATATAAGAATAACATGTATTCCAGAGACGGAGGGAGGGAGGGAGGGAGGGAGGGAAGGAGGGAAGGAGGGAGGGAGAGAG
>PVIJ01013385.1:0-45354 GCA_004024925.1 Scalopus aquaticus
GCGGTGAGAGGGTTCACCAGAGACAGAGCGGGGAGCAGAACAGGCAGATCAGAAATACACTGCTGAGGGGAGCAGCGGGCAAGGCAGGAGAGGTCTGCCGCACCATGTGGGATTCTCCCCGGCCGGGCGTCGAACTCGCGTCGCCGCTGCCGACTGCTCCACAGCGCAGCGCCCAACCGCTGCGCCACCGGGGAGGCCCTCCTGTAAGGTATTTCAATAAAGACGTCTTTTATGTTCTCCACTCTGTCTCCAGTGATTTCTTTCATCCCCTATGCCTCTGGTTTCACCCCAATATTAAACCATCATAGTGGAGAAAACAAGTAATAAATGTAAAACTTAAAAATTCCAAAAATAGATTGTTATTCATTATTATTCAGTATTATTATCTTCTGTGTGTGTGTGTGTGTGTGTGTATATATATATATATATATAGTTATATATAGTTATATAGTTATATATGTATTAACTATGTAACTTTGCAGTTTAATCATAGATTATAGAATACTGAAATAATCAACAATTTTAGGAAGAAATGATGCCATGAAGAGATTGTAGATTTTGAACTCAGAGATGGCATGAAACTGTTCTCATTTTGGAAGAAAATAAGATATTTTATGTGAAGAGGATATTTTTATATGAGATAACAGAAGCTTTACTGTTGCTGCTGCTATTTTATTTTGTTTTTTTAGGTTTGTTTTTTTTTTTTGGTGGCTTGGATGTTTGAAGGTTGAATGAGGTGCATGTTGGTATAAGTAGGCAAAATGGTGGTAAACTATAATACATATTTTTCAAACTGCTTTCTATAATAGTGAAACATGTACAAGTGTGAAAAATGTCTTCATATGTTACTGTAGCTGCCTTTGTTTAAGGTTAGAAATGCACTTCTCTGACTTTCTTGCAAGCAATCTAAATTGTTTATAGCAACTTCAAAAGATACAAAAAGTCAAAGAAATAGGTTTCCACTTGAATCTACTCTGGCAAATGTAATGTCAGATCCAACTGTCCAGAAGTAATCATGTCAGAGGACTTTGGGAGAAAGTCTGGTAGAAATACTTGGCAGTGTAAACTAACATCTCTACCCAGTGCTGTCTCTGATGAAGTGGTTATGTACTCTGCACCCGACAATTCTCCCAACTGTAGCACTCCCACCTCAGGTCATTGAACTTTTGGAAAATTTAGGAAATTGTTGAGTTTTTTGAAAATTGAGGAATTATCAAACAATCTGTTTATATTTCTTTTTTTTGTTCCAAGCTAATTATAGTGGTTTTCTCTTACCTACAGTAAGTAATGAACTCACAGCAAATGCCTCCAAACTGACAACATGACAGAGCACAATGCTATATCCCATTTATTAGATGAGGCAGGAATAACAACTAAATGCAGAACGACATATGAAAAGATTCATCATCTTTCATTCTTCTGTAGAAGAATGCAACATATACACTAATATTTCAAAAAAGAAGTATTTCTATGAATGTAAGTTCTCATGCAACCTAAAAGGAGGTCTTTAACACTAATCCTAAATCACCCCTATTTAATTTTTGAATAAAATGTGTAAATGCCAGCATTTTCAGAGAAAAGCTGGAAACACATGAAAGAAAAACAGGGTGTAAAAGCAGTCTTTTTAAGACAGAAGTGATTTTAGATTTGAATGGCTGCTGTGTGAGACAAAAGCAGCTAAGAAAACAACTTAAGGGCAAAAAAAGTCCCTTTTTTTTTTTATAAAAAAAAAAAGGTACTTGTGGCAAGTCAACATAATTAGGTCTAAGGCAAACAAGTTTGAATCTGGGAAAAAAAAGAACAAGGTGCTGAAAGGGAAGAAGGAAAAAGATGGAGTGGACTTCAGTGGTTTGGGGGCAGGGACTAAGTGAGCCAATTTGTGGAGCTGCTTCTCTGGGAAATGCGGTAGTTGACCTGATTTGTAATTGTAGAGAGGCATTTGGGTAAGGTTGCCTCCCATTTCCTGCTCTCCAGAAGCCAAAGAATTGATCTTCTCCAGTTGCTGGTTAACTAGTAGACAAAACAGTTTCCAGAAATTAAGATGTCAGTACTCCTGAAATTTCGACATATAGAAATTTCCTACCGGATTCAGAAATGAGTTTCATAGTTCCTGAGATTCAGAGATAATTGGGGAATATTACTGAACAGAACTGTGTGTCCTATTTGCCTTGTGTTTTTGAGTTGGGTCAGATTATAGAGTGGTAGTTAAGATGTCAGATTCCCCAATGAAGATTCTTCTCCAAGTTCCTAAAGGACCAGAGCCAATGGCGTCTCCCAAAGAAATAGCCATTATGTTTCCTTAAAGAACTTTAGGGTTTCAAAATGCAAATCTAGAAATCTGTTTTTTTTTTTTTTTTAATCTCACTACATCAACTCTAACAGGGAGGACAATGCAAGAGAGAATGAGGTGTATAATTTTTTAAAATATGTCACTTTTCTGTTAAAGAAGTCTTTTTTAAGAATATTGTATTCATCATGGTTTCATGTGATATTACATCGATATTTTAATTTTTTAAAGCATTTAAGTTTGACTCCTTAAAACCCATCTAAAAACTACAAAATTGTACATTAACATAAAATATTTAAAGCAGTTTCTTTTGAGATTTATATTCAGATATGCAAGTGTGGCTTAAAGTAAATATTTCAGCAGGATTTTAAACTATCCTAGCAGAATGAAGAAAAGTCACTTTCTGAGTGAGTGAAATTTCTTCTTACACAGAAATCACATCATTTTGGTTTCATGAATTAGTAAATAGACTGCACAGCTTGTGAAAATTATTCACTTTAGTGAAATCTATAATCATCTATTTCAAGAAAGTTATTCTGGTTTTGGCTGTGAATAATATCAAAATAACCTTAAATGTATAAAATGTACATTTGATGGAGACTGAAATTGAAAATAGTTCACTTTAAAAGTCTCTTTCAATTAGTTACATCTTCATTAAGGACACAATAAACTTTTGCGTTTAAGGTTCTAGTCTAGATACCACAGAAGATGTAAAGGTCATTAACTCAGTATTTCCCCTCTCCAGGAAGAATACAAAATAAAATATGTGCACAAATTATAGTATATGCTGAGAATACACTGGAAGAGTTAAGCCTGTAGTGCTATGGGCACCGGAGGAGAGAGGTTTTTCCTGAGGTAGGGAAGGATTTATGGAAAAATTCACATTTGCTATAGACTGAGAGGAGATGCTAGATGCTAGATAGACATACAGGTAGACAGGTAGGTAGAGACAGATAGATGGACAGATGGACAGACAGAAAGAAATGAAGTAAGGGAAGGATGGAGGAAAAAGGAAGATAGCAATGAGAGACGCACACATAAAAAACTACTAAATGTTTTGATAATGTGGAAATAAAGAAAAAGTCCAAATGTATAATACAATTGCCTATATCTTCCCTTACCATCTATGGAAATAGAAAACTTTTGCTTAATATTAATCAGGTCCTCTGGTAGCTTTAGAGGTTCTTGTTCGAAGATTTTATTCAGCGTTTATAATTTCAGTGACCACCTATACATTAGTACTTTTTAAAAATGCGTATTTATTTCATTTTATTTGTAACTCCCATATTTCTCCTAAGCTCCAATGTTATATTTTTCTCCTGCTTTGTGAATATTTCAACTACATTCTTTTACAGTGGACTATTTTCAGTTGTATTCTTCTTCAAATGTACAAGTAGTGAAGGAATCTTGACTTCAGCAAGTACAATCCATACTTGTTATCTTCTCACACGATCATTCCACTACCTGTTTAATGGAATCGCCAGTCAACATGTTGACAACCTTTCTTCTTTCCATCATCTATGTAAGAGTTCAAGTCCAGCTGATCAGTGCAAATCACTCACCTCCTCTCAGTACCTATTATTGCTGCATTAACTGACATTATCAGTGTTCACTGAATACAATAAATCCATAACTGATTCTGCTCTTTCCTTCCAATGTATCTATCTGGTCAACAAAACACTTGTCAGTATTTTTCCTAAAAAATAATCTGATCACAGCATTCCTGTTTAAAATATTCTAACCCTTTAGCATTTCAAAGATTACCCTTCAAGTTCTGACTTCACTCTACTTACGTAGTTTCAGCTTCTTTTTGGGCTTCTTCCATCCTCCATTAGAACCTTTTGATTTGAAATACTGAACTTCTTTTTTTTTTAATATATATTTTTTATTGTTATTTATGTCTTTTATATTTTTTATTCCCCTTGGGTAGCCCACCACCAATTCACCCGTGATCCATCTCCATGGTCCCTGTGTTCTTTTCTATTCCATTTTGTGCCCTTTTCCTTCCCTCCCCCTGCCTTCCCCCTCTGTCTCCCCCCCACCCCAGCTGATTGTCTCTCTCCTATTTGGTTTCCTTATAGTCCTGTTATAAGTGAAACCATTCGATATTTTTCTCTTTCTTTCTGGCTTATTTCACTGAGTATGATCCCCTCTAATTCCATCCATGTCGCTGCAAATTGCATGTGTTTATCTTCTTTCCATGCCGAATAGTATTCCATTGTGTATATGTACCACATCTTCTGGATCCAATCATCTATTTTTGGACATCTGGTTTGCTTCCATACCTTTGCTATTGTGAACAGTGCCGCAATGAACATATGGGTGCATTTATCCTTTCGGATTAGTGTTTTTGTATCCTTTGGGTAAATTCCCAAAAGTGGGATTGCTGGGTCATATGGAAGCTCCATGTTTAGCAGTTTGAGGAATCGCCATACAGCTTTCCATAGTGGTTCTTATCTTGCTACATTTCTGATTTTTCAATTATTTTCACATACATTTTTTATTTTTAATGTTATTACTTTGCAAACCTCTGTTTTTAGATTGAATCTTGGAAACATAAAACATTTTAACAATTATATTTTGATTTTTAATTATTAAATATTTAAATATTATAGGAAATTATGGACTTTGCAATCACAATTATTGGTCAGACTTTATAAGTATAACAAAAATTATATTTTCCTATATTTATATTAAAAATAATTTTGAGGCTATGTCAATCATGATTCTCTTCTATCCCTCTTTCTTTCCCCATAAGTAACCATGACTGATGTCATTTTCGGAGTTTGTGGGTTTGAGAGTGGGATCCTTGGGTTCATTTTGGGAAAGGTTTCACCAGAGCTCCCCTTCAGCATCACGTGACAAGTTTTTCTCCACGAGACAGACTTAGCTATGCTCAAGGAACAGGCTTATTAGGGAAAGGGATAGGGAAGTAAAGGATGCTTGCATAGACAGAAGCGAGCAGGAAAAGCTGCCCCTAAAGGGACAGGGTTGCTAAGAGAGGCCTGCATTGTTGCAGGTGGGCAGCCCTGCGGAGAGCTGCCTCTGCTGAGGGAGGTCCGTGAAGAGAAGACCCCGATATGTACAGGTCACAGGCAGGCAGGAAGGCCACTGCCCTGCGGAGGGACAGAGTTGGTGAAAAGGACACCTGCATAGGCACAGGTGGGCAGGACATCTGCTGCCCCGAGCCAGTGCAGGAATTGCCCTGATAAAGTCGGGAGCTCATCCCTCTGGATGGCTTGTCTGTTGTTGACCCTGAACAACCAACCAGAACCTGAAAGGGAACTTGAGAGTCCACAATAGCCTGATCTCCACATCTTCACCTTTCGCTCAGCCTTAGGCACTGGCTTCTAAGGAATTTTGGTTATCACTGGATTAATGGTCATGCTGATTCTTTTCACCTACCTCCTTGTGTGAGTCAGGTTCTCGTCTTGTGATTCCTTCTTTTTTTTAGGTTCTATCTCCTCCATCAACTTTAATTAAACTTGTGATCAACCATGTGAGCCTAACCATGTGTTGACTTAAAATACTAATCATACTTTATATAATGTTTTTGAATGTTTTAAATCTTTCTATAAATATGCTTTATGCCGCATAATTTCTGTTGCTTTATGATATTTATATTTTCTGATCAAATTAATTAATAAAAATACTGTGTAGAATAACACAGTGACTATATCAACATGCTTTAAAGTCTTAGGAATATCCTTGTTAAATTTACTCTTTCCTATGGATTCAAATTTCAGACAATGAAGCTGTAAGTGTAAGAGAAGAATCAATTTTGAAAAAAAAAAGAGACTCTAAGTAACACAGAGAGAACAAGTATTATAATTTCTGAGCATATAGATAAAAACTTTCATCAAGTCATATATAAAATCAAATTTGCCTTCATTCAACTATATGAAACAAAGTCTCTTTTTGTTTAAACCAATTTTAGTTGAAATGTCATTACTTGCAATAAAAAAAAGTGCAGGAAGAAATTTCCTAAATGCTAGAATCTACTAAATATTAAAATATAAAGTCATTTTTATATTGCCTAGAATAAAGAATAAGAACCTGTAATTCAGATAACTTTCTGACACTGTCTTTTGGGTCATATTACTTATTCCCTTCAACCACAATTTATTTTAAATTAAAATACTTCATACCTACCTATAGGGTTATTTGAATCATGGAATAAAACAGTATATTATCAAAAGCAATAATATACTAAGTATGTATAATTTAGTATTAATTTATAATTATAAATTAACAAATCAAAATATAATTAGATTTCACCAAAGCTGCTCCCACATTTTGCTAAAAAAAATATTTGAATCAAAGTTTATTTTAAAGATTTATTTTGTGTAGAAGAACTGGGGTACAAGCCAAAGGTGTGGGGCATGGGAGGATTCACCAGAGACAGAGTGGGGGACAGAACATGTGGATTGACTGAAATACACTACTGAGGGGAGCAGCAGACGAGACAGGAGAGGTCTGCTGTGCAATGTAGGTCAGCTCCTTGGCCAGGTATCGAACTTATGCTGCAGTGGCTCACGAAGCAATGGTTCATGCTGCAGTGGCTGGAGATAGCTTGATAGTGCTAAGACTTTAACCCCCGAGCCTCCAGGGAGTCCCTGAGTCAAATAGTTTAAACTATGATTTTTTCATGACAACATTTGTGATTAGTTGTGCAGATTGCATTTGAATCCAGGTCTCTTGAGTGAAAATTCAGTAGCATCTCATTATTCATTACTGTTTTCTTTATCACTTGTTTATTTAATACTCACCGTTTTCTATTTTAAGTTATCTATTTGACTGTTTTTTCACAAAATTATATTGCCTTGAAAATTTCTAAGAACTACCTGGACTTTCTCAAGAGGATCTTATTACCATTCAGATATTCTTCCCTTCAACCTCAGTTTCTTTATTTTAAATTTAAATACTTCATACATACCTGTAGGGTTATTTGAATCACGAAATAAAATAATTCAAATCTTTTTTTTTCATTTCTTGAGAATGAAAAAAAAGTCTCTTGTTTTTTCTTTCTCCAGAACTCTCTGAAAAATATAAAGGAAGGATTGGGAATGATATAGGGAATAGAAAAAGCAAAGATATGAAAATGTTTTCTATAGACTAGCATATATATACAATCAATGTTAGGATACATACTTCAAATAAAAGTAAATTTGTAAAACAAGTAGACATTATTTTTTAATCAGGAAGGCAATCTACATAGTAAGTTATTTGTCAGTGTTCATCAAACATAGGAGAAAAGACAAGTATTCTTTCTTAATTGAGACGGAGGAGCATGACAGTGCTATGGGCTGTAGTCTTTCGTTTATGCACACTTTCTTTGGTGATTTATGTTATTCATGGTAAAAGTCGGGAGTCACTGCTAATATATAAATATATTACAAGTGTCAGAAGAAGTGAAATACATTCTTGCTGAAGGATAAAATAGAAAGTCATTAATAAAGGGGGTGAATACTATTCAGAGCAAGCTCTTCATGTCTCATTAAATAATCTCAAACAGAAAGTGATGACTTGTAAATACAATTTTTTAATATTGGCAGCTATTGTGCAGAATCAGAATCAGTAGCTATTCATTTCCCTTCTCAAAATTTAAACACAAAGATAAGATAAACAAGTAGTTAGATATAAGTAGCTATCCTATATTGTATATACATATTTTTAAACAGCAAATATTTTTAAAATATGTATAAGATTGGGCCCCTCTGGTGGCGCAGCGGTTGAGCGCTGCACTGTGGAGCTGTCGGCAGCAGCGATGCGAGTTTGAAGCCCAGTCGGGGAGAATCCCACATGGCGCGGCAGACCTCTCCTGCCTCGCCCGCTGCTCCCCTCAGCAGTGTATTCCTGATCTGCCTGTTCTGCTCCCCACTCTGTCTCTGGTGAACCCTGTCGCCGCCCCACGCCTCTGGCCTGTACCCCAGATTGTATGTATAAATAAATAAATCTTTAAAAAATATATATAAGATTCCTATGTAAGATATAGTCCCAACTGAAGGAGCATGACATCAGACATGAGATAATTCTTCAAAACTCATGAGTTAATAGAACAAATTGTGAGAAAAGAGAAAGGATTCAAAGTGTACTTAGAAAATAGGCTTATTCAATGTTATGTTGACAGAAATGTATATGTCAGAGGCATTAAGTAACCCTAAAGTTTGTTAATATCAATGCCTACTAATATAAAATATACTGTGGATAATAGTGCAATTATTAGTAAACTCAACAAAGAAGTCCACTTAGACATTGGGAATTAGAGGAGCAGGGAGATAGAGATGGTAGAAATCTTTAGCCTTAATGCAATATTTAAAATGAAAAGTGTGAATGAAATCAACATAGCAAATACATCTTTCTAAAAGAAAAGAGGATGACTTTTTGGGGGAACCTATAGGCCAAATTTCTATCTACATTTTTCATTTTCTTAGACCTAGCTAGTAGCATGATGTCCCACAAAAATTTATGGCCTATATATTTACAAATGTTCGTAGAGAAAATGGTTACCCAGTTTAGAAAATAAGCAGAATTAAATAAGCTAACTTAATACTAAGAGAGAATGGTATTTGAGATAGAAATAAAGTGTAATATCTTGGTAATGAACTAACTTTGTTCCAATGGGATGGAGGTTAAGACTTTGGAAAATTCACCAGGAAATTATTATAAAATGAGAAATGATAATAAGCCACTTTGGGGACAAACTAGTTGCCAAAGACACATCTGATAAAGGAATGTTATCTAAGATTTACACAGACCTCTTAAAACTCAACAAAAAGAAACAAACAATCCCATTTAAAAAATGGGTATAACACTGAAACAGACCTCTCAGAAATCATACAGACTGCAAGTAAGCATCTGAAAAGATTTTCAGTTTATAGATTACCAGGGAATCAAAACAATGAAATACTACTGCATACTTACTAGGATGGCCAAAATCCTGAATATTGATCAAACTAAATAAAGACAAAGATGTAGAACAAGAGGAATTCTCATTCTTTGCTGCTTGGAATGCAAAATGGTACAGCGACACTGCAAAAAAAAAAAAATGTTTATAATTTACCTGATCTATTTTGATTCTCCATGCTGCTTTATGAATATTTTGGCTTAATTTACTATTTCTCTCTAGCAGTGTCTAGTTTGCTCTTAAACACATCTTTTGAAATAACATGACTAGACTAACATATTTTGAAGTTCTAGAATTTCATTTCTATTTAATTGAATTCTGCATTGGTAAGTCACTATTATTTTCAGTTTCAATCAATTATTTTCAGTTTGTAAACAAAATGTTCAAGCTTAAATTTTCTCTGACATGTTAGACATAGTTATTTTTTTTTAAGATTTATTTATTTATACATACAAGCTGGGGTACAGGCCAGAGGTGTGGGGCGGCGAGAGAGTTCACCAGAGGCAGAGTGGGGAGCAGAACAGGCAGATCAGAAATACACTGCTGAGGGGAGCAGTGGGTCAGGCAGGAGAGGTCTGCCGCACCATGTGGGATTCTCCCTGGCTGGGCATCGAACTTGCATCGCCGCTGCCGACAGCTCCACAGCGCAGCGCTTAACCGCTGCGCCACCGGGGAGGCCCTGACATGTTAGACATAGTTAACATCTGTCTCTGAAAATGCCACTGTAGAAGGTTTTGTGCATCAAATTTTACTGTTTGTTGTTTCTGTATATTTCACTTCTTACAGTTTTGCCTCTTCATAGGACTGATTACCTCTAATTATCTAAAATCTTTTATACAAATAGTTTCATACTGGGCTTCCCTGCTTGTACAGGGGTTAAAGTCTCAATGCTGTCAAGCTATTGCCAGCCACTGCAGCATGAGTTCGATCCCTGGCCAGGGAGCTTTCCACATGGCACAGCAGACCTCTCCTGTCTCGCCTGCTGCTCCCCTCAGCAGTGTATTTCAGTAGATCTGCCTGTTCTGCTCCCCACTCTGTCTCTGGTGAATCCTGTCACTCCCTCCCCTGCACCTCTGGCCTACACCCCAGTTGTTACACACATAAATAAAAATAAATATTAAAAACAAATAGGTTCAGACCAAGGGTGATATTATGTTCCTCAGGATGTCTGCTTCTACCATAAGCAAGAGAGAGGTATACACTAAGATTATTTTAATCCAGTTTCAGAGTAGGACATGGGGCGGGGTGTTGCCATGCCTTGAAGCTGAACCATAGCTCACATAAGGGTTGGTTAATTCCCAATTGTCTTTGAGGGTAAGTCCCTGTTTGTTCATTAATGGATGCCAAGTTTTTCTTTTCTTATTCTACAAGTCTATCAATAGTACTGCTTGTCCCCCCCGATCCTTACCAGAATTGGCAAAGTCCGAAGATAAAAGGACCTCCCAAGACCGTTACCACTATGTATTTTAGTTGAGACTCAGATTGACCTAGTGAGTTTTAACTTAAATTTTAGTTTTCAAATTTTTAAGAAGTTCTTCTTCATTATTTCTTTTTCTGTTTAAAGTTGTCTCTCCAATAAGAGAATTGATATGAACTGGATATTCTGAATATTCTAAATTGTCAATTTTGATTTACTGAACTGACTTCTACAAAACATTCACTTGAAGTACTTTAATGGCAAATTAGTCCTTTATCTAAATTTGTTACCTATTATTATATAGAATATTTTCCCAAATTACCATTTCCTTCACATTGGTGAACTCTACTCCTTCATTTTACAGTAAATCCTCAATCTCTGATTAATCCACTTTCAGCATGTTCATATCAGGGATTCCATTGTTTTGTTTTGGTTCCCTCTCCTGCATCTGCAGTGCAGACACTCCTTTCAGCAGAACCAGGATGATTGTAGGATTCATTTTGTTTTCATTTTCTCAGGAACATAGCTTTATGCTCTCTTGTGTACAATGTCTTAAAAGGGCTTTTTCATATATTTTGTGCAATGTGCTAGTTGTTTCTAGCTTTGAGGTTAACCTGTTTACTCCATGATGGATTTTTTTTCCATTATAGAAAATCATACATATTTTTATTTTCAAATCTAGTATCTTTACATTAACTTTCAAAACAGCAGTGTTCAAATAATATTTTCTTAAAAATTCTATCATCAGATATATCTAAATCGATATCTGCATATGTGTCTATGTCATTCTAATGCTGCCATACTACTATTTGCCCAAAAATGTTAAATAAAGAGGGTAATTATTTGAAATTATAGTGCTCTAAAGCTCTAGTTTTTACCTCTGCCCAAAGTACTGCTGGAGAATGAACAAAAGTCAAGTATTTTTCCTTTGTTAATCAGTCATTTTAATGTGAATATTTAATAAAGCAGATAATCCAAGCAATTTTGTTATAAATCCCATTCTCAGTTTTAGTTTTCATATTTATTGAGCTGGCTTGAAGGTATTAATCAGAGGTCATATTTAGAAGCTCATTTAGTGTGTTTCTTTTTTATTTTGTTCAATGTTTTGATAGCAGACACAAATCCCCTGGTAACATATTTCTTCTATATTTGTATTATTTATAAGTTAAATATTCCAAGTGTTTCATTAGTTTGTTAGCAGACAGACTTCTAAAAGATCTAACATTGAGTTTAATATTGAGTTTATCAATTTGGTGGCAGTTCATTCTGGGGAAAGTAGGTATACAGAATTTTTGGTAATTAAGTTAGAATCAGGTTCCATGAAGAGTGATTTCTTTGCCTCACTCAACTTTGTCTTCCTATAGTTCAATGAATAAATAGCATGTGTGAATGGATAGTTTGAGGTGGATCAAATGACCACAAAATAGAGTAGATTTTGTTTTCTATAAACAAATCCATATAATTCAATTTAAATGTCCTGTCAAATTCTCCTCTTATTTGGCAATACAGTTACCATTCTGTAATTACATATAGCCACTTCTCCAAGCTGTCTCAAATGGAACATTAACAAGGAGACATATACCCACTTCCATATTTGGCATATGAAATCCTCCCACATGAGCTCCTTCAAGATAACTCCTCTTCTTCTGTAAAAATCCTTATCATGAAAAGACACAGTGGATGGTAGAGCCAAATATGAGTGAATTACTTGTAAGAGGAGAGTTGCTTTACCTGAACATACACCCTGAGAAAGAAGTTTCTTGTTATTTTGGCCATTTAATTTTAGGATCAATTTCTTTTTTTTTTTAAAGATTTATTTTTCATTTATGCATACAAGCTGGGGTACAGGCCAGAGGCGTGGGGCGGCGAGAGGGTTCACCAGAGACAGAGCGGGGAGCAGAACAGTCAGATCAACGGAAATACACTGTTGAGGGGAGCAGTGGGCGAGACAGGAGAGGTCTGCTGCGCCATGTGGGATTCTCCCCGGCCGGGCGTCGAACTCGCTAGCCGCTGCCGACAGCTCCACAGCGCAGCGCTCAACCGCTGCGCCACCGGGGAGGCCCTAGGATCAATTTCTTAAGTCAGTTCAGCCTGTTTTAATGAAATTATTAGATGAGTATAAAATTTAAACATCATCCTATTCAGGTGAAAGCATGGACAACATAGCTATATATACATATATGTATATAAACAAATACATACACATATAATTTATGTCCATATACATACTCATATAATTTATATATATATATTTCATTTGAAAGATTTTTAAAACAAAGGTTTCATGTTAGACATTTTAGATTTGTGTCTTAAATGTAATTCAACTTCATTTCCATTTTTGTATTTTATCAGTTTTACATAAGGGGTTTTAAGTTCTAATTTTCTCCATGCTGTGCTGTGAACTTCCTTTAAGTCAGATACATGCTGTGAACAAGTGGATTTCCTTATTTGTAAAAATCATGTTAAGATTTTTCTTCTTACTACTTATCTACACTGTACTTTAATAGTCTACACAAATAAAGTATGGTAATCTGAAATTATTACAGATAATTTTTCTCTAAAAATGTCTAAGTTTTTTTATGAATAATGGCATGAAAAATAGTGTTGAAACTACAAAAACTAGAAAGTGCTTATATTTGAGGAAAGTTGTTCTATCTCATTATTAGCTCTAAATTACTTTACTCTCAATGTCATGGCTTTCAAGACTTTGTTTTTATTTAATAATAAAATGTGAAAGAATTTATAGTGTAGCCAACTTAGTTATTTCATTTAGAGTCATTGACTGACTTTCAGATATAGTAAATTTCAAACTATGTTCATGGTATATACAATTTTAAAATAATATTTGTTCTTCCCTTCTAAGAATTGCTTTGTGAATTTCATTTTGATGATGTCTTTAAATGCAACATGACACTTCAGCTGAAAGTTACAGCAAATGGCAAAATGCTGAATTGCTGGGATTCAACCTGTGTCTTCTTGATAACATTAAAAAATGCTATGAATGAATAATCCTGTTAACAGTGACAGTCATAGATCTTCTTTGTTCCTCTGCTAACCTTAAGGGTCTCAATTGCTGCAATGTGTTCCCCTGTAGCCAGTCTCTTGCCAGAATGGGTCAGTCTAAACAGAAGAAATCAAGTAAGTTTTGACTTCTGCTACTGTGGTTAATTGGCAAACATCTGATTCAGTTCTCCAGCATAGTGTATCATAGGAAGTCATTCCTCAATATTTCTCTCATTTCCTCAGAAAAACTAACTTGGGAAATTTAATGATCAAAAATCTTATCTCCATAGCCTTCATCATAAAAATCTTTAAGGGAGAAGATCTGAACTGACACTTCAGATATTTCAGTAAGAAAGAAAGTGAGGTACACTTTTTGGGTTAAGTTGAATAAATTTATTTTGACAATAAATTGAACAAAAATTACAATAATAGCATTGTGTATTTGATTACTTGTTATAGGTCTGAAAACATACACACATAAACATAGGTAGTTAAAAATATAAGTTATATTGAAGATTTATAGACTAATTGGTACATAGTAGATAGACAGACAATGACAGATAGCTAGATAGATAGGTGAGAGAATTGAGACAAAGAAGTAAAGAGAGAGATAACTGGTAATCTTCTAGAAAACATGCAATTTCATTTAATCATCTTTGTATATATATATATTGGTATACCAAGTCTCAATGAATTTAATTAAGTACCTTGTCCTCAAACCTAGAAAAAGTAAATCTAAATCTACAAGCTAAATATAACTCCAAAGCTTTTTCCATTTCATCAAATCACACTTCTCAGTAGTAAGGAATTAGAAATAATATGTTCTTCAAAACTTGAATTTTATGTATGAGTGTATATATGAGTGAATAATCTGCCAAAAATTGTCACACAGAATACATAAGAAATTGCATATTTTAATGCACTCATTGCACATACCAGATTTTAGAGCGATGAATGACAGTCCTTCAACTTACATAAACTTACATAAACTCAAAATGCATTGTAAGTAAAATTCTCACCCTCAGGAATAAATAAATAAATAAATGATGCTAAACCAGGTCTATGAGTTAGTTAACTTACATAACTGTAGATATAGGCAGCTATAAATAAACTGACTAGTCACTTGGCTTTAGGATAGATTATCTGTAATTTCTGGGTGGGTTCAATGTAATAATTGGAAGAGCAGAAGAGCAAATCAGGTGAAGTGGAAAAGAATCAGGGAGATGCAAATCAAGACAAGGATTTCTGAAGCTGGGGAGTGGGAGGTCCTTTGGAAAGAGAAAGAATGCTCTGAGAGCCAAGTTGGCTTCACAGAGAGCTAACAGAGAAACAGAGACCTCTCCTGCATTGCATGGGAATAGTTTGCCAACAACTGGATGAATTTAGAGGTGGAAACTTTGCCAAGATCTCCAGCAAATCTGGAGAAAATCTTGACTGGTGTCTTGATTAATAATTTTTCCCGAATGTATGGATGGAAATTTCTCTGGGGAACAAATTCTGCTCTTGATAATGAGAAAGAATGAAATGTCTCATATTTGGTAATGTTTAGATATTTATAGTCTTTTAAATAAACTAGATCAAATTATATAATTAAAAAACTGGATTGGATTAATAAGATTGACCATAGGCTATTTAGTTGGTAATAATAAACCTCTTATTTTGAGGTGATAAGTTGCATTGAATTAGTAGTGTGAAATCTGCTTCTATGGAATTTAGCAGTTTGGAAAAACAATAAGGAAATGATTTTCTTAAATTTGGATGGGACAATATCATATCTCTCTACCTCAATGCCCCCATGCACACATTAATGGCAACAATACATCTAGGAATTTAATCTGTCCATTATACAAAATAAGGAAAAAGAGAAATCACTCTATTTCTGCCAAAGTAGATTAATTTTAACTCCCAGTATACCAAAAGTTTTTAATACTGGTTTAAAAAAAGAGCAAGTAAGAAAAAAGTAGGGTTGTTTGTTTTTCTAATTTTAATTTTAGAATTTCTGATCTAAATCAACTCTGCTGAGTTAGGCTCAATTCAAAGATTTGTTTTGTTTTTACTTTGTTAATTGAATTATGTCCAACAGAGTTTCAGGCACTTGTTCTAACCAGCTTGCAGGCACCCTGTGATTTCAGGAGGGTAAGAGTATAACTCTATAAGTCTGATTGAATCAGAAAGGAATCATTTTACTATTCTGGAAACAGCAAATACAATAACCAAAAGTTTATAACATACCACAATGGTATCTCCTTTAATCCACATAAGAAATAGCGTATCTTGAGCTCTTTTCAAAACATCCAAAGGTGGAAGTTGTCCCACAAATGTTCTATGATTACATTTAGATTCAAAGAATGTAAACAATTAGCAATGAGAATTGTGTCTTCAGGAACATTTGGGTATTTTCCAAGGCAGAGTAGAAGTCAGGTTTAAAGCATTCATTAATCTCAATACCAAGTTCAAGTTCACTTAAAATGAGATGTCATCAATTCTACTGTTCGAGCAGAATTGGGTGTTTAGTTAATTTAGCCAGCATCTAATGTCTTTAATAGTGATACACTGATTATGGAGTTATTCATTTGGCAGTAAGTCTAATTGGTTTGGTAGTAAATCAAGCTTTTAAAAATAATATATGTCAAGTTCTAACTACTCTCTTAATTTTTGAATCTGGACTTTAAAAAAAATTAGAGTAGTTTATGAAACTAGAATGAAATAGAAAAATTTAATACTTAAATAAAATTGCAGGACATGATACCATAAGTTCAAATATCTTCTGGCAGTCATAGGAATACTAGGATATCAACAAAATATTAATACCATGGTCTAATGGGTAACAGTTTCACAGATGCAGAGGTAATTGTATTTCCACCTTACTTACACATTGGAAATTCTTGAGAGCCTTTTTAAAATATGATGCTTAAGAACAAGGCAGATTGAATCAATTTTTTTTTTTGAGGGGAAGCGGATGAGGTGATACTTATGGATAGTGTTTTGTTTTAAAGTTCCTTGGATAACCTGATAGGGAGTTTTTTCAATTAAGGCAATATAAATTCATAGTCCCTTGCTAAAGGCATATGTCTTTTGGGAAATATAACATTTGTTGAACATTCACCCTTATTTATTCATTCATAAATTACTATTCTTCATCATATACTATATGAATAGATATAATCAGAGGTCCTAATAAGTGTCAAACACTTAGTAGGGATTCAATGGCAAATGAAAAGTAGATTTGCCATCAAGATAATCAGATATACTAAAAACTAGTTACAAATAAAGATTGTACATTCTTAAAAGACACAGATGAGTGATCAATTGTCCTTTTTTACAGAAATAATTATAATTAAGAGTTTGTCTCTGAGTGAATATATCCATTCAGTTTTCCAGGGAAAAAAAAAATAGTATCTGCTAAAGTATGTAGACTCAAAAAAATGTCATATTTGAGGAAATCCAAATAGTTATAAAACATAAGGTGATCATAAAATACTATGTAGAAACATGATTATAAACTAGGCTAAAACACACACATATATGAATTTTATTCACAACTTTGAAGTTGTGATGGGATTAGAATCAGCAAAAATGTAAAAGTAAGGAGACTGGAATAGAATGACATGATAATGACTAAAAAAATCACTACCAGTGAGATCGAATATTAATAAAATAAGGGAGAAAGGAGCTAGAATATGACAAATAATGTAGTAAAGTTTTGCACTTATTGAAAAACAAAATTCAACAAATTAAATTTAGAGATACAATTGACTTTATTAAAAAAACTCACAAATAGATAGCATTCCATCTAAATGTAGAAAAGTGTTGCAAGGTGTTGTACAAAGTGGAAGGTTTTTATAGACAGAGGAGGGTAGACAAAATATTAACAAGAGAGAAGAAGGATTATTCCAGGGAAAGTCACTTATACAAAGTCAGGGAAGTCCTAATCAAGCAGATTACCTCATTGATCTGTGCAGGAAGCTCCAGTTTGGTTAAATTTTCCCCTTTAGGGGATGTTGAAACTGCAATTAGGTAGTAAGTCTTGGTGGGGTTTGGTATGAACAAATCTTCTTTGGATCTGTTTTTTGTTTTTGTTTTTGTTTTGAGAAAAACACCTATGAAAGAGGTAACAAAGTGTGGAATCACAATCATGACAAGGTGAAGGGAAAGCTACAACTATTTGGGAGATAAGTTGCATTGTTGCACAGAAGTTAAACAAGGGAGATGAACATAGGAGTTTGAAAGAAGGGCTAGAAGTGCATCCCATTATTCTAAGTGTATGAACGATACAATGAGGCTACCATGAGATAAACAATGCAGATGAAAAAATGGAGTAAATGTGAAGAAAGATGATGATTTCTGTTTGGAGTATGCTGAGTTAGTGGAAATTTTATAGCATATAGGCAGACAGTAGACGGTGACCAATTAAAGAAAGCTATAAAACAAAGACAGTTATAGTTTTAAGAGAAAATTATGTTTTCTAGGTAATGGAGTGTGAAACTGTTGACAATAGAGTCAGGTGAAAAGAAATCTATCCCATGTATTTCCATGGTGATTAGAGGTTTAATTATGATTATGGTGACAAGGATTGCAGTCCTAGGAGAAAAAGTAAACTAATCTCATATAAATTTGCTCAGCTTATCTATTTACACTCAATATATCTAAGGTCGAATTACTTATGTTCTACTAGGAAACATCTTTGCATGCTTAGTATTCCAACTTCAGTTGATAGCAGCTCTAAACTTGTACTTTTAATTTCTCAGGTCTAAATCTTGGGATCATTTTTTATTTCCTTTTTCTCCAGCAGTCAATATTCAATCCATTAGAAATACACTTGGCTTCACATTAAGTATATCTACAATCAGGCTTCTTCTCAACACCCTCACAATTCCCCCCTACCTTGAGCCACCATGCACTTACCTGGATTGTTGGAGTAGTCTCAGATTTTCCAGTTTCTCCACAGAACAACTAAAGTGACACTGTTAAGATAGGTGATCTCATGCCATTGTTACACTTAGTGAATAATCACTTTTCAATGGATTATCATCAGGGTAAAACCAAAGTCCTTCCAGTGATCTAAAAAGCCATACTGATACGACCTAACCCATTTCCCCCTCTCCTGCCATCCTTTATCTCTTTGTTGTCTTCTATCATTCAAGGCAACTTGCATTGTAAAATATTTGCACAGGCTCTGCTGTCTTCCAGGAATACTTTCTGACAAATATTCATGTGGTTAACTCTTTCACCTCCTTTCCAACTTGGACTGACTTGTCAACCACTTTGTATTGCAAGCTGACAGTACCCTACTGCTCTCTCCACTTTAATTCTGCTTCTCCTTATTATCTCCGTAGCATCACTAGCTATGCATACCACTTATTTATGTTGATATTTATTGCCTTGAACTCTCAGAAAATAATACTTGCTAATGTATACTCCCATGCTAAGCAAAATAAATGCAAAAGAAAAAGAAAAATATGGAATGGTTTCAGTTATAGGTGGAACATAGGAAAACCAAACAAAGAGTCAGGAAAAGACAAAACATTCAAGCTGACTATAGATTTGAGGCAAACAGCAAGGGAGGGAAAGGGAGTGGGTCAAAAGAGGGGAGAGAAGAGCACAAGGGACTAAAGTGATGGTTCATGGGTGCGATGGTGGTGGGAGAACTATAGGGACTACATCTGAAGGGAGAACAATGATATAAGAAAATAAAAAATAAATGTATGTTCTCGGTTCATCCTATAATTACCATTAGAATAATAATTGCAATGTTGTTTTTGTCTTATTAATGTATATAACAGCCATATGATGCCATTTCAGATCTGTTCTATAGTTATTAAAATATTTACCTGTTTGTTTTTTCATATTTATTCCACTTAAAAGAATTTTATCCAGATAGCCACCTAACAGACCAGAATCTGTCCTTTAATCTTTGAATCCTGAAATTAATTTTTTCCGGGAAATTTTGTCTATTATGGAAGTATTTACTGTGTTTCCCAAATGTTTCCCTGGTTTTCTCTTCATTTCTTCATACACATTAACACTTTCCTTTCCCATTGGTCAGGTGGCTTGTTTTGGGCAGTAAATTATGAAGGAAGTATCACATGTCAATTAGGAATGGAAACTTTATTTTCCAGGGCTTGATTTACTACATGACCTCATTTTATTGGCCATAGCCACAAGCAATGTCCTAGATAGTGACTGCTTTATCAACTGAGGGTCAAAGGGAAAACAATGTGGAACAGAATCCTAGCTAATTCGTGATTAACATAGGGCATGAGTGGGAGAAAGAATTTATTAACCACTAAGATTTTGTGACTAATAACTATTTCAAATTAAGCTAGATAATTGTGATTGATAGATGATTTATTTCATCTCACCAGTTAGCTCACTCTTTCCACTTTCTCTTTAGCTTTCTGACTATATATCTTTTTCTACTGAGTCTAAAACCCACACTTGATGCATTCAGCTCTATTTTTAAAGAGAAAAGTCATAAAGAAGCTTAACAATAATATGGATGCATCCTGTTTACATGGGAGAGACCCAACATGATTAAGTAACTCACCCCATGACTCTAGATGCCATTTTAAATAGTTTAGCTAGGTAAACTGTCTTTTAAGTGATAATTCATAAGTTTATCTATTTGCAGCTTTATTTACATGCTCAGCAATTATTAACTTGGTGTGGATAAAATGGGCAAAACATCTAATGTGACAGTCAAAAAAGTGTAATATTAAAAATTTAAAATTTAGCTCAAGTACATGGAGGATAAATATGAAACATATATGAATTCTAAAAGAGTGGTTTGCTTTTAAGGAGAGTACAGTATACTTCCTGAAGCAATTAAAGATGGATTTGTGAAATTAATGATATGCATTAACAGAAGAAAAGAGAAGAAAGAGCTTTAGAAAAGGCATAATGGTGAGTATGAGAGGTTCGAAGTAGCGTAAATTATATGACAAGAAAAAATGAATAAGCATGGCACATAATAAGGTTGGAGATATAGGAAGACTCCAGTTTATAAAGCCTTATAATTGATGATAAAGTGCACAGGTTTAATTTAAAAACAATGAAAATCTCTTCAAGGATTATATAATCTGGGAAGAAACATAAGTAGATCTATAATTCAAAAGCATCACTCTGACTGCAACAGGGGATTATATTCTGTGAGTGCTGGTATCCCAGTAAGGACACACAGAATCCATATGAATTTTGTGGATGGTTTATACCAGAATTATACCACAGATTTAAGAAGTAGATGTATTTAATGAGTGTTAAGGGGAATAGAATTCACTAGATTTAAAGGTATATTGTCCATGGGTGTAAAGGATAGGGAATAACTAATTAATTTCCAGATTTTTATTATTGGGCAAAGTGAATACATTGCATGACACTTTGTTGAAACAGGAATTTTTTTTTAATCACCTTAGGAGCAAAAGATAATGAGCTCACAGGCCTCCCACACACTTCTGAACTCATAATTATTTTTTAATGTATAAGATATTCTCCAATTAGATTGTAAAATCTATATAGTCAATGCTATGACTTACTAATTTCATAGACAGCAGATCAATATGTTCCTTAGAGGTTGCCATAATGTCAAAGGAAAAAGCGAGAGCATAAAGGAATAAATACATAAAACTTCTAAATGAAATGAGTAACGAATAGTCTAAAATTTGCATGAAGAGTTAGAGCTCAGCAGTGACACTTCAGCTGGAGGAGATCACTAGTGTTTAGCATTAGCGTAAGTTAAAGAAAATGTAGGAACTGGAGGAAGCTTTAAACTTCCCGTTATCATGTCTTCATGCTCTTTTCTGGTAAACAAAATAGTTTGCCATTCAAATTACCAATGCTAATAATTATTATAAGAATATTTGATATGTTTTTCTAATGGTCACGGGAGGAAATCAATGACTTTTAAGCAAGCTGAGCCACACTGTGCCCTGCTTCTGAAGCTGAAGTCTGACACCCAACCTACAGATATTTTTGTTGTTATTGCTATTCGTAGGTCTAAAAAAATCATTATCCATCATGTCATGTCTGCCTTAAAACACGTTTTAGTTGATATTTTTCTTCTTTTTGATAAAATATCATGCATTTTATTGAAACATATGGCATTATTGTATTTGAGTCTAAACATGGGCATCTGACAGATCTTGTTCCTTGCTGAGAAACAATTATTTCAATATAGCTTGACAATATGGCTTTTTCTCAGACATTCTATGCTTCATTTTTCCCCTGAAGTAAGCATGCTGTTAAGAAAATTTATTCACACAGGATCCTTTATGCAACATACAGCCATAACAATAAACTTTCTTTCTACCAAATCCTTCTCAGATTTCCCTCTAGTGACAATAACGTACACTGCATCTACAGATTCAGTATGGTTGTTTTACATTTTAAATATTGAAATGCATTATCTTTGTGGAGTCACTAGGTCCTAGAAATTAATTGAATCTAAAGCTTCTAGTTCAGCTTAGTACATAGACATCTTTCCATGATATTAAAATTTGCAGATCATCTATTGCACTTTTATTTGCCAATATTTTTGATTATAGTTATTTTCATATAGTTTAATTTGTCCTTGCAGTTTATGTCAAATGACATAACAGATTTTTTAAGGGTTTGATAACATTTTCATTGCACTCTATTTAATGAAGGAAATATCTAAAAATTTAATTCATTTAATTCTATAGATTGATCAGAGAAGGATTTATGGAAATAAGTTCCTGTCTCACATTATCATCAGTAAAATATAAAAATGAAAGTTTTCTTTATTTCTCAAAGTGTTTCTTCAGACAAATTTGGGCCTCTGATATGTTATTCTGACAGATTTTATGTTTTGCTATGTTGTGCTTGAATGTCTCCTTTCCCTCAATATAGAATACTTTACCCTCTTTGAATATGTATAGAGGTAGTCCTAAATTTATGCCCCAAACTCAGTTTAACACCCCTCAACATTCATTTCTATGGCATCTAATCCATATAATAAGTCTAGTAGAAAATATCTACTTGTCCTAATGCACTGAAAACCAGTTCTGTCCATCATATTTGTCTTTCTTACTAGCATGTGTTCACCACTACAAAGGTCTTCACTAGAACAGTGAAAATAATAACTGATCATTGAGCAACCATGATACAGAACAGATCTTCACAGGAGGTCTCTGCAGTTACCTTATGATGAAGAAACTGTGCCAAAAATAGATTAAATTAAATGTGTATATTTAAAATGGATGGAATACAGGTTCAAGGAATGAACAGAAGTGGCTCATATTATCTATCACTCCTTAGCCTTTAATGTCTTCATATGACCACGAAAAACATTTAATATTAATAAAATTAATAAAAACATAATATTAAATGTTTTTAGTATTATATAAGAAATTTTTCAAATAAGATCAAAGGTAATAATTCATTCTACTTAACAGTATTTAGGATAAACACATTCTTAATTTTTATAAAGACATTTTATAGGTGTTTTTGTTATGTTTAATGTTTTTTTGTTCTGATGAGAAATCTTTACTTAAACCCAATTCAAAGAGATGCTACCTACATTTTCTTCTAAAGAACTTACCTTTACATTTTACTCTCTAATATGCCCAAAATTAATTTTTCTATTCTTCGAGATGTAGGGTAGAGGTAGTCTTTTTTTCTATATTGACATCTGATTGACCCAACATCACTTAATGAAAAGATCATTCTATACAGCATTATAATGTCACTTTTATAATATCAAACAAATAAGTATTGAGTAATATGATAGGACTAATTGCATTTATGATTAAATTCTATTAATTGAATAAATTCCCAAAGTCTTATAAAAGCAAGTAAGTTATAAGAGTACAACTGATGAAAGGTGAGTCCAAACTCTTGCTATTTGCAACAACATGGATGGAGTTGGAAGGATTTACACTCAGCAGAAAAAGCCAGAAGGAAAAGGTAAATATTGGATGGTATCCCTTATATATAGAATATGGAGAAGCCAAAGTAAGGGTTACACAAAGACAAACTTTAATACCACTAGCCCTTGAAAAGTAATCATTGATCCTTGGCTTTTAGTGAGAGAGAGGGGGAAGGAGAGAGGTGAAAACAGGAGACACTGGGGGCAGAACACAGTAGACCATGGTGGAGAACTATGGATGCTTCAGTGGTGGGAGTGCCAGTGACTACACCAGAGGGGAAAATCCTGTACTGTGAAAACAATAGCAAGGGTATAAAATAATGTCACTTCAATAGCAGTAAATATATATATGTATGTGTATATATATATATATATATATATATATATATATATTTAAATAAACTAAGTAAGCTTTGAGTAGAACATATAAATTTCCTTTCTCTAGAAATTGCTTCTCCTCTTGCCCTTAGAAAAGAGTAAAATTCCCTAATTTTTAAAGTGCATTTTATCCTATTCCTTGCTTCTGAAATTGTGATTCATTATGCAATCAATGGTACCTTACAAGCAGCAATTTTGTTTCAGTTGAAACAAGAAAAACAAGAAAATTACCAATATTCAGATATTTTTTCTTAATAATGTTTACCCTTATAATCACAAACAATTCTCGATGCTTATTCACTGTAAAAGTATGGTTTTAGGATATGTTGGTTTGATTCATTAATATTGGCATAGGAAGGGTTAATTCACATATACAAATCTCCTTAAATTGTTTAGCAAATGTAGAGCCATGTGGTGTTAAGCAACTACTAGACCAGAAAATTAATGTCTGTCTGGGGTCTTTATAAGCAATCTAGGATTATATTTCCAATTGGATTTATTATTTGCACTTCTATATAAAGCTGGACAACAAAGAGCAAGAAATACACCTTAACTTCTTGCAAGGTCCTAAAACTTTGTCAAGGTTCCTGACCTGCAAGAAAGTTAACTTTCTTACTGTGTGGCTTGGCTCCCTAAGTCATAGAATAGGTAACCTGCCAGTTTCCTTTGAAGGTTTTGTTAGTATTTGGTCCATATTAGAGAAAGTATAGCACTTGATCTGGGTTTATCATACCTGATGGCATGAGACATTCTCAAATATGACACTCATGACGTGGTTCAGAATACATTTTCCAAACATGTGCTGTTAAAATGGATATATTCTAACTGAATCAATTTGAATAATTACATTTCCATGAAGATGAAAACATTTCAGTAAAAATATTTATTTTTGAATTTTGAGTGGTCGGTAACGGTCATATATCAAAATGTTTCATTTTGGTTTGCAAAATCACAACCTAGTAATTTATGGGTGGTAGATAAAGAAGAAACATTAATCACTTCCTAATTTTCTCAACAGGAAACAGACCATTAAAAATTATATCATTAGTTTTGTGTAACAATTAGAAATATGAAAGGAAACACAGTAATCATGATGTAGTTTCTTAGTTCTGAGTGCAATCTGGTAATATTTTAAAAGAAGTCAGCACATCTTTCTGTATCCAAAGCTATTATTTTAAAGTGTATTTTTCATGATTTTTTCCCAGAAGATCCAATTTCTAGCTTGTAGCTTATAGCAGAGGTTTTAAGCAACATTCACATGAAGGGAAGAGCTATCAGTTTGATAAGATATTCCAGTTCTAGAAGTCTGTTCTTTTCAGTGGTCTTAACATATTTTAATAACTTTGAGCTCATAAGTAAACTAACAACACAATTAAAACAACAATAAAATACAACAAATGGAGAATAGTTTCCAGTTTTTACTAGTAGCTTACCAAAAGTTCAGATCACAAAACCAGTTTTGCTCCACTGAAAGAGAAAATGCCAAAACACAAACCAGAACCAAACCAAACCAACAAACCAAACCATAAAATAAGAATGTCAATCTCTATCAGTAATCAAAAAGTAAAGACTAGATATATCTGGATTAAATAACACATGTCATTTTCTTATACTTTCACAGCTAATTTGCCCTTGGGTTATGATAGGTATATTGATGGAAAAGCCCAAAACATTTAAAGTAAATATTTTTTAAAAGTAAAAATATGATACTCTAACATATGTAAAATTAATTTAAGCCAAAGATTCGTTTTACTAACTCATTAACATAAGGATGGGTACTAAAACTGGTTCAAAAACATTTGTGAGCAGTGTTTCATATATTTATTTATTTATATGTATATATTTTTATAAACAGTAGATTAGATTGTCAAAGGAGGTACAAAACGGTAAATATTCTTTAAGGCAGTTAAGAATAACCTTTGAGAATATCTTTTTAACAGAACAGCAGTCATTTGCATTGGTCTTAGACAGGAGTAATTTGCATTGTAATAAGTCTGCACAAGTTAACCTTTACCATTAGAGAATTGTAAATATCCTAATCAATAGTAAATAAAAAAGTCAAAGAACTTCAGAGCCCATGAGAATCAGATATCTTCAGTATTGCACTGAATGGACATTCAGCAAACTCTTGACTATTTCCAATTTTTGAATAATTTTTCTTAATATTTTAAATGCATACTTAAACACACAGTGTAAGTGAAAATTCCCAGTGTCACTCGCTCTGAAATTTTTTTTAAAAGGACAGGTGGTGTATTCATTGGCTAGGGCTGCAATTACAAACTTCACCGACTGGTTGACTTAAACAAAAATTTATTTTCTCTTATTTCTGGAAGCTAGAATTTCACGATCAATGGGCCAGCAGTTTTGCTTTCTCCTGTGTCCTCTTTCCTTGGCTTATGTAATCACTTGGCCTTTTCTCTCTGTACAACAGACTTCCCTGGTGTCTCTTTCCTTTCTTATAATAAGGTTATCAGTTCTTTTGGAGAAGGATCCTTGGAGTAAGCACCGTTATGACCTCTTTTAACCCTAATTATCTCCTTAAAAGCCCTATCTTTCCATATAATTACTCTGAGAGTTAGGGATTCAATACTTGAATTTCAGATGTACATAATTCACTGCATAATGTATAGATCTAAAAGTGAGAAAATAAAACTAAAACTTTATCTGATTTGTTAGCATTTAACTATCATAATCAAAGATGCTTGCATTTTAATTTCTCTGAGAGAGAATTCAAGTCCATCATTCCAAATTAGATGGAGAGTTATAAATAAGAATAATGCATATAACCAATGCTCTTGATAGTTTTTACAGTGCAAAAAAAAAGAATGAGCTAAAAAAAATTAGCAGTGGAAAAAAGAGATAAGGAAACTTGTCTATTAGAGTATGGATTCAGTGTTTTAAAAAAAACATTCAGAAACAGATATGAGAGTTTAGCATTCAGAGATTTCTGAACAGTGTAGTTCAGAAAAGTTTATCTAATAAATTGGCATGAGGTGGTATCAGTTTGGGAACCTCACTGAAGACAAAGTCAAAATAAATGCAAATTATCTTTTGATTGATATTTTAATACAGATAAAACACAAGCCATATAAACATAAAAGTACAATCGCATAATATAAAACATGCTAGCAAATAATCAGAAACAAAACAGACAAATAATAAAAAAAAATATAATGATGATGAAAAGATTTCCAGATAAGTACCAGATGTAGAATATAATTTACGTATGTTTAATATCTTTATGAAGTTAGGGAAGTACTCAAAAATAAGAAATAAGACACTAATAAATGACACTAATAAAAAGAAAAAAGATAAAAACACATTGATAAATGAAGTTCTAGAAATAAAGTATGATATTGAAATTAGAAATTCAACTTTAGAGACTGAAAATTATAAGATACAAAAATATCAAATATGGAGTAGACTATATTTAATCTTCATCTCCGGAATTCGTAGAGAAAAGAGCAACTAGTAACATCTGAAGAAACAGTGAATAAGAACTTTCTAGAATGGTTGAAAGGGATATATATTCAAATTTGATAAGCACAATGAATCCCTAACAAAATGCATTAAAGGATATTCAGGCCGAGGCACATGATTCTAAGGAGAACACCAAGCCAATGAAATGAAAGCAGTTGAGGACAAAAGACAGATAACTTATGAAGAAATTATAATTAGGCTCTCAACAGGCCTCCCAAACCTAAGAGTATGTGCCAGAGAACCAAGATAGAATATCTTCTAAGTGGAGAGGAAGTAACTGTCAACCTCAATTTCTGTATCACTGAAAATGTCTCATTTGAGTATAAGAAACTATGAAGTTATTTCTGCTAATGAGCAACAAGGACATGATACTTAGAAACATTATTCTTTGAAACAAGAAATTTTATATAAATCAACATTATTGAGAAAACTTAGTTTTTGCAAGCATAAGGTTAAAGAAAGTTTGCTCTTTGAAAATACACCAGGGACTAGACGGCCAGAATAAGCCAGTTCTGAACTGGAAAATTAAGTGAAAAAATGAAATTATTAAAACAGATTTGATTTTGTGTAGCAGCAAATGAGTTCTTTTACTGCTCCTGTTAGAAATATTAAAAAAAAATAGGCAGGGCCTCCCTGGTGGCGCAGCGGTTGAGCGCTGCGCTGTGGAGCTGTCGGCAGTGTGCGATGCGAGTTCGACGCCCAGCCAGGGAGAATCCCACATGGCGCGGCAGACCTATCCTGCCTCTCCTGCTGCTCCCCTCAGCAGTGTATTTCTGATCTGCCTGTTCTGCTCCCCACTCTGTCTCTAGTGAATCCTCTCGCTGCCCCACGCCTCTGGCCTGTACCCCAGCTTGTATGTATAAATAAATAAATCTTTAAAAAAAAATAGGTAGAAGAGCTAAATAGACACTTCAGTAAGGAAGAACTACAGATGGCCAAGAGACACATGAAAAAATGCTCATCATCACTATCATCAGGGAAATGCAAATCAATACCACACTGAGATGCCAGCTCACACCTGTGAGAATGGCTCAAAACAAAAAGACCCGAATCAAATGTTAGAGGAAATGTGGAGAAAAAAGAACCTTCATATACTGTTGGTGGGAATGTAGACTGGTCCAACCCCTATGAAAAACAGTATGGAATTTTCTAAAAATATTAAAAACAAATCAACCATATGGCCCAGAAATTCCACTGCTAGATATCTACCACAAGAATCAAAACACTAATTCAAAAGATATATGCACTCCTATGTTCATTGTAGCACTATTTACAGTGCTGCACTTTGGAAATACCTAAGTAACTAAGGGAAGATAAGTGGATTGGATGTAGTATCTATACACAATGGAATACTACTCATCTGTAAAAAAGATGGAATTTTAATATAACAATATGGATGAAAATGAAGAGCATCGTGCTATGCTGGATGATTTATCTCATATTTGGAATAGAGAGAAACAAAACAAAGGCACAGACAAGACTGATTTAGTAGAAATTAAAACACACCTCTTGATTTAGTAGATTCTACAGTAGAAATCTGACTGTAGAATTGATTCTATCAGAGGAGGGTGGGAGTGAAGAGTAAAAGGGGGAGAAGGGACCCAGTGAACTATGGTGGAGGATTCTGATTGTGGCAGTGGGGAGTGTGAAGTGGTAACATATACCTGAAGAGGTGTTAATCTATGCCAGTCATATACAGTATTGAAAAGTACTGTTACCTGCCCCCAAATTAATACAGTTATGCAATATAATACAATAATTAATACAAAGTAGTCAAGCCTACTCTTAATAAGTGAGTGTCTATAAGACCTACCTGGGCATCGTTCAAGGAAACTGTGTCCTAATGTAGCTCTTCCTTGTCTGGAATATTTCATGATTTCAGCCTGTTGCTCTCAGTGAGTGATCCTGTCTTATCAATAATAATTAGGGCAAATTATATACATTCCCAGGTAACAAAAATCAAACAATGGTAATACTAACAGATTTACACTATAAAACAGGGTTGCTTAATAGAACTTTCTGTGTGATGAGAATGTTCTATATCCACATGGTTCAATAAAGTAACTGCTAGTCACATGTTGCCACTGAATGCTTGAAATGTGGTAGCTGTTGACCATTACAATCTATTTTTTTTTAAGATTGATTTATTTATGCATACAAGCTGGGGTGTAGACCAGAGGCGTGGGATGGTAAGAGGATTCACCAAAGACAGAGTGGGGAGCAGAACAGGCAGACTGACTGAGTGAACTGCTGAGGGGAGCAGCGGGGGAGGCAGGAGAAGTCTGTTGCACCATGTGGGAATCTCCCTGGCCGGGATCGAACTCATCCTGCAGTGGCTGCACATAGCTTCATAGTGCTGCCTTTAATCCCGTGTGCCATCAGGGAGGCCCAATTACAATCTAATTTTTAACAGCAAAGTAAACCTAAAATGAAGGTTTGAGATTAAAAATGTAGAGTATGCAAAAATCTTGATAAACATTTAAATTAATCATTGCTTGCTGATTTTTAAAAGATTAGTATTGGGGATTTTAAAAGGTAAAACTAAAATAATACATAATAATAACAAAATTTGATCTGCGTTAAACTGCTACCTATCAAATGTTAGATTGTTCTGGAATCAAGGAGAAATACTGATTGCACTTATGTTGTTTTTAATATATGCATTTACACACATGCCAATATACACACATATTTCCAAGGAATAGAGGGGAGGAATTGGAATAATATAAACATTAACCAAGCCAAATATGGCAAAAATGGCTAAGGAAGTTCAGACCTTTAATTGAGGTATAATTGACCTATAATCTTATATTATTGTTAGGTGTATAAACAATGATTTTTTATTTGCATATATTGTGCAATGATGATCAAAATAAGTCTAGATAACATCTGTTACACATTTTCTTCGTGTGATGAGATCTACTTTCAAATTTATAACACATGTAATTATAGTCACTATGCTATACATTATATTCTCTGGTCTCATTTATTCTATAATTGGAAATTTATTATACCTTTACCCCAAAATCACTTCTTTATTCTCTTTTCAAATGTACATGGGTAATTTGGAAAAATGAAAAGCCATTCCTGTTTTGGATCTTTCTAAATAAAATGAAACCAGCTGATTGCTTTTTTATTTGGCTTATCCACTTCCCCAATAGTGTTCACAAATGATCCTCTCCTATCCTTCTCTCTGATATACATTCCTTTCATTCTGATAAGCCAAAGCTCCTAAAAAGTCAATCGCCTCTTTAAAGTAAATCCATTGTAAACAGGGAAAGGCACTTTATTTTAATTCTACTTCTAAGTCTAAACAGAAAGACACTGTTAACTCTTTCCAAAGTCTTGATAGAAAAGACAGAAATAAACAATGCTACAAAATATTTTTAAGGACATACAATCCAGGATGATGAAATGAAGATGAGTTGCTTCACATTTTATTAGGAACTTGGGTTAACTTGCTTTTATAAGAAAGGATGGAAAAGGCAAATAGGGAAAATGCTGAGGGTGACTGTAAGTCTCAAACTGCTAATCCCATAGGATATCAGAAGTGTTTAGAATAGCTTGGTGTTTGGGCAAAACCTTTTGAAGTTCCTCCTTGAAAACAGATTGGTACATAACACATTTCTATAACATATATCTGCAGAATAGATAAATCCACTGGAGACTTCAGAGAGAACTTTTCAACATCTTTAGACAAGATTCAAAAATAGTTCCTGACTCTGATATAATCTCAACAACTTTTCAATGAATGGCTTTAACCTGGCCATTGGGGGATTAGATACACCAGCAACCACTGCAATGGTAAGATTCCATTGCTGAATAAATCACACTGGCTAAAGATTTGACTACATCTTAAGACAGACAATAAAGTAATGATTTTACAGATTAAACAAGTAGATGGTCCCATTCAGGTGAAAGCTGTGAATGGAGAAAAGCTCTTAATAAGGGCACCTGTAGATATTATCAAAGAAAACTAAATTGGAAAAATAAATGTACGCATTGTCTAAAATAACGAAGGGGGAAAAAGAGTGAACAATGAAGGTAAAGAAGGACAAAGGGCTCAATCTTTCCATTTTCTCTTTAACTCAGAGAAGTCACACTAAATATTAAAATGTAAACTTGAAATATTTTAGGTAAACTTTGCTTTAAATATATACTTGAATCCCCCAAATTACCTGTGTATCAGATAACCATAACCTTGACAATCTGTGGTCTCATCCTATAACTCTCACTCTTAATATTTAAGAAAGGATTGTTTCATTCTCCCTTGTGACATCCACTAACTTCACAGAGAGCTCTGGAGTCAGAATCAGATTGCACTGGTTCATGAGAACTGATTGTGCACCTTGGTCCGCATTCTGCATCCAGTGATGCTACATTGCTGAATTAAAATTGAGCAGACAGTATAGAAATCAGGGCTTATTAAAAATGAAATCTGGCTGTTAACTATAAATCCAGTTACAAACAAAATGCTCGGTCATGGAGTCTCCTGAAGGTATCTACTGGAGTCCCATGTGGACCTGATTGTTATAGGTCATTTAGACATTGATTTACCAGTATCCTTTTGCCCAAATTAAGCTCCAAATGAAGATCTCTAGGAGGCACTAGACTAGTACTAATTTCTACTTATGTGTGTAAAACTTATGGATTCCCATCAATGTTGTTATCAAGGTTCTTTTTAATCCATCCAAATGAGATTCAATCTATATATTGATCTCTGAAACCAGAAATAAAACATAAAAGCCGATATTCAAACGTCTCCCAGAAAAAGCATAAACCATACCTTGCACCAACCCTTGTAAAAAGCTAATCCTGCCAGACAAGAAAACCAATGGATAGGGATGCAGATTTATGCATAACTTTAGTGCCACAAAATAATTCCCTGGTTTCCATAGTTCTATACTCAAGTTCTATTATATTGTCAGTGCTGGGCAGCTGTATCTTTTATAGTTAACGATCTGTGCTCTGCTTTATTTAGTGTCCTAGATTGAGGTGGTCAATATCCATGTACCTTTCTCAGGGACATCAATAACATACCTAGATAACAACAGAATTTACCTTAGAATTTTTTTTGGGAAAACACTCTCCTAATTATCACAAGCCCTTAAATAGAACAAAAGGATCGCAGTTTCTCTATAATGCTTCTCTTTTCCAATATATTGAATCCAATTACTTTCAGCAGTGTTCTAAAGATGAAATGAACTCTAAAACTCATTCTATTTGTTGATTTGGTCCAAGAAAACAAAAAACATTTTTTTCCAAAGAAAAGTTGTATTGTCAAACAAAGCCTAAGATTTACTTATTCTAGTGAAATAAATCCCTCACTTCTTACATACTATAATCTGTTCAAAAGTACCCCCAGTCAGTAAGGACAAATTCAACTTTCCTATATCTCCCTGGCTGTTGTCACAAATGAATACACCAAATTTTTAAATCATTGCACCCCTTTATGATTTAACCAAGTTCTTGGTTAGCAAATACCTTACTTTAAGTAAATATTTAGTGATTTAAAATTATTTCTTTAGTAGCCATTTATATTTACTGTCATATGTCTTGTCATCTATATATTCATGAGAAGTAGGGACAGTCACAATCGTCACAGGAATGATCAGACATTTTAAGTTAATTATAATCTCTATCTTCATCTAAGTCCAGTTCTACTCAGTTTACATCAAAAAAATAATTGCCTTTTAAATAGTGGAGTTCTTATATCATCTTTTCTTAACTTTAATGGTCTCTTACGTGGCACAAGCTTTGTGGCAAGCTGAGTATAAAAATGTTTGCTAGGCCAGAAAGCTTGCCTCTTATGAAATTCTTTTACTTTATCTCAAGGACATCTTCATATATATTGTAAAATTTTAAGGAAAAACCTATTGTCCTTCTATTATAAGAGGGAGAAACTCATTACTGCCTAATCTTTATTAAAGAAATGTCTATGACCCAATCATATTTTCAAAGACCTTTGTGGTAATTTCACATCTTTATTGTTTGTTGATGGTTTATATCTTAAGATAAAAATAGAGAATTAAAAGGCTGGAACCACTTTTGCAGATCATAACTTGCTTTGCTACAATAATACCCTTGGCTAGAAGCAAAATCAACCTGGATAATAATACTTGTTGTACTCTCCAGAGCTTGCCAATTAGCAAAAAATAAAATGAACTAATATGTCTTTGGAATGCTTAAATAAAACTGAGTTTCCTTTACCTCAACAGCCATTCCAATTTTTAAAAAGTTAAGAAGATTAAATAATTCTTAATGTTTTCCCCAAAACTGACTATTATAATGATACAAGTTAGACAAAGAGATGACAAATAGGCTACAAAAAAATACTCTAACTTGTAATTATGCCACACAAGCAGCCATTGCTAAAATCCTTGAAGCCATAATAGCACTCAAAAAAATCTTTAGAGAAAGTGCAAAGAAACTGTTGAGAAGTGAGAGTGATTGACTATAGAAACAGAACCAAAAGATGTTGGGCAAATTATTATTGCAGATCACCTAGAAGAGGATGCTGTCAAATAGAACCATATAAAAATAAAGTTTTATGGAATTATCCATTACAACTAGGAAAAAAGGATTGTGTACTTAATATTTGGTATGGAAACTGTACAAATTGCTGGAGTAGTTTCAGCTGCATATTTCACTTGTCACTAATATGATCATAGTAAAAGTGAAAATATTGTACATGAACAACAACCCAAGCTTCAAGATCCATGATTATCTCCAAACATATATAAATATTTATATCCATCTCCATAATGAATTTGAAAACGAGTCACTTACTACTTATTGATAGAAGGCCTGAAATTCTGCCCTGCCAAATTACAGCTAACTGAAGGACACAAAAAGAGAAATGTTTGATTTAGAGTCCCCAAACTTGAGATCCACCCAATGATATATATACATATATATATATATATATATATATATATATATAGTCATTATTTTCGATAAACAACTTTGAAAACATTGTCAGTTTTTCAAGAACATCTCAGACATATCAACTCTAATCTTTGGGAATGGCATAAAATGCAATACTAAAACAAAATCAGTGAAGGTCTCTAAGACACTTGAGCTTTCATTACTGAGGATCTACCACTGTTTCCAAAAATTGACTCCTTTTGAGTTTTATCAACTCTCCTTTGTTTGAGATAGTTAAAGGCAAAAACATATATCTACCAACATCACCTCTTAGACACTGCCCTGTTGTAAATAGATGACAAATAGTGCAACTTATTTATCTTGTAAGCCCAGTCTTATCCACAGTACAGACTATATATCACCTTTCCTCAATATCCTTTTAACAGTTTATGTTGTAAAGCCTAGAGAAGTACATTTTGGTTTTCCAGAAGAGATAATAGGAAAAGTGATTTAAAGGCTTGACAAGAGCTAAGTATCTACTTCTAATAAATGTTTCATATGTTATTGAATGAGGCATTACTTCTTTGTTGAATGTTGCTAGGTTGTCTCTGATCCATACCATATGGGACTCTACAAAGATCTGATCATTATGGCAAAAGGCATCTCCTAAAGCAAGTTATCCAAGGGAGAGAGCAGGAAAACAGCCACAGAATCATTTATTATTTCCATTTTTATGGTCCCACACTATTGTACAAAATGAAAACAGGTAATATACATACTTATATATATATTATATATGTGTATTTCATGTGATACACACATAAGTAAATATACATCTATATGCACATATATAATGAAAAACAAAATTTTAGGATTACATGAGAAACAGCAAATTAAGGATAATGGATTTGTCCAAGTTGTTAGTTTATATAGGCAGAAAATAGCAATTTATATTGAGGAAAGAGACACACATAGCTTTATTTGCTTTTGTTTTCATTTCTTTTACTATCTGACAATCAGATTTCATTATACTACTGTTTATGAATTTTATTTTTAATTTTTAAAGACTTATTTTATTTTTTTTTATACAAGAACCGGGGTATAGGCCAGAAGTGTGGGGCAAGGGGGAGTGAGAGGATTAACCAGAGACAGAGTAGGGAGGGAGCAGAACAGGTTGATCTACTGAAATACATTGCTGAGGTGAGCAGAAGGTGAGACAGGAGAGGTCTGAGTTAGCTCTCTGGCTTGGGATAGAAACAGGCTGCAGCATCTGGGGATAGCTTGATAGCACAGAGACTTTAACCCATGCGCCACCAGGGAGGCCCCTGTTTATGAATTTTAAGATGGAAAAACTGCTTTGTATTGTTTTAGAAAATAAAATGAAGAAATGATTTTTAATCATTTTTACTCCCTATATATAACATTAATTCAAGGACAGAATTGCTTTGTTCTATATTTTCAGTGGCAATTTCAGGTCAAAATCATTAATACGTTTTCCTTATGCAACATTCAGTATAAAGATTTCCATAAAAAAATTGCGTGAGTTTGAATTCTTGAAATGAATCGCACTTAGTTCGTGCACATTCTTTAGCACCTAAAAATAGTAAAAATGATAATGTTTAAAATACAGAAGAAAGTGGAAAAGATAAAAAGAATGGGAAAGCTTAATGCTGTGTGCATATTTAAATTCCTTAGTCTGTAAGAAAGAACACACATAATCAGTGGATATTTCCATTTGGGGGGAGGACCATGGAGTTGTACTATTGTAGCACAAGAGCAGCAGCTAAATTAAGAAGTAACAGAAAATTCCCCACCTTTTGTAACTGTAGTACAAAATAGATCTGCATGGGTATCAGTGATTACGAAAACATTTTGAGAAGGAAGTGGAGACAGAAAGCATGATAAAAAGAAGGATGAATGAAGAAGACAGGTATATTTTAAGGGCTACAGAAATACAAAATTAAAATCAGGAGGAGTGGATGGAAAATGCAAAGCATGTAATAGCTGTTATACATATATATGCATTGCATACAATATACATATATATAGTATCATATATATACTTTTTTATTTTACATATATAGTATAGTTATATGTTTTATAGAGTATATATATATATACATATGTTTTATACAGAGTGTGTGTGTGTATATATATACACACTGTATAAAACGTATAACTATACTATATATGTGAAGTAGAAAATAGTGTATCTGTGCTTAACATATCTAGAATTCAGCCCTAGTGAATGTCCAAAACAAAGTTGCTTACCTATAACAAAAGCAAATTAATACATATTAAATATACAGTTTAAAAACAAAAAAGGAGCCTCCAAAAAAGTACACAATTTATTATCTCTTCTTTTTTTTATTGATATGTAAGTGTTAATAGCAAACACAAAGTGTCGAGTAGACAGAAGTTCCATGAACAGACGGGACCAACTGAGCCATACAAGCAAAACTTAATTATGCTTATTCTGCAAAGTAAGCAAAACTTAATTTGGGTATTTCATATTAATGCCTTGGAAAATCATAAACAAATGGTAAACTGTTCATCATTTGACAAGAATGTAACCAATTTAACCAATTCCCTATCACTAGGGAGGCCATAATGTTAAAACCAATTACTGCAAAGGATAAGCAGCCTCTGCATTCTCACTATTTAAGATATCTTATAACAATAGAAAAGCTCTGTCCATTTAAGAGCTCCCAGTTTGCAAACTTTATATATACAATAAACTCTTACTAATTACTGTTTTAGTTATCCAACAGTTTAATTTCTATTTTTTAATATTTCACTTAACTAACATTTATCATTCTGTAAATTTAAAGTGTACAACTTACTGATTTATATATTACAACATGACTACCAAGTAGCCTTAGTTAACTCCTCTATAATGTTAACTAATTATCATTTATTTTTTGTGATAAGAATACTTAGACTCTAGTCTCTCAGCAGATTTGAAGTGTATATAATATAGAATTGTTGACTATAATCACTGTGCTGTGCGTTAGATCTCCAGAACTTATTTATCTATACTTGCAAGTTTGTAATTAGAAAAAAGAAAACACAAGTTAAGAGTGTTTCATATTAGCCTCTAAGGAAAAGAGTTAAATTGTGTGTGGGTTTTTGTTGCCCAAGGTCTGGCAATTTTAGGAAGATAATTACCCTCTTGACAGGAAATTTCTCCCTAATGAGCTTTAAATATACACGTTAGATTCAGACTGGAACATTTCTCTCTTTGTTCTGTTTTATTCTCATTCTCCCCTCCCCCACTCACCCCCATTCTTTCTTTATCTGTCTCATCACATATTTTATTCTCTTCTCCATTTCTACGTAATAGGTGTTAGCTACATACTTTATAACAACTTGGACTCCGAATATAAATCATGCATTAAATTTTGAATGAACCTCTATTAATGAAATACTGTTACAAAAGAGAATTGATGAAATGATGTTAGGTTTGAGAACTTGATTTTATTTTCTCAATTTGGTGAAAGTGGTCTTTATATTGTTTTGTGTGCTGTCTTCTGAAAATTTTAAATTAAATACACCTGAGAAAGAGATATACCAGTTTGAAATTCCTTAGGAATAGTTCCAGGAAAAATAATACAGACTGCCTCCAATGATGATGAAATCTATTCTGGAAAGACATTCCTAAATAAGCTAGCTATCTTTGGCTGGAGCAAAGAAGTGAAAAAAATGGAGGAAATGCAGACAGTGATTTTATTTTTGGATAGTAAATTCTCTGCATGAATAAAATAGGAAAGAATCATTTTATTAGTTCTGGGGGAATATAGAATTTGGTAATGGCAGGAAGTTTGCAGTAATCAAATTTTCCTATCTATAAAATATGGAAATTTTATATTGTTCACATTTTATTACCTGGACTATGTTGATATTTGGTGTGCCGTTTATGTACAGATATTTTCTAGTGAGTTTCATTTAACCACACATCTAAACAATACACACATTGCAAGATGGAGAATAGACTAAGTGACTTTTGACTAAGCGTGTCCAAGTTTTCACTGTGTCAAAAGGATTATAAGCCATATGTATTTTACTGTATATTTTAGAAAAGAGATAATGGACAGAATTTACAGTTTCTACAATTTGGGCTACCCTCTATATTGCCTATAGACATGTATTTTTACAATTCTTCCCATGCAGCTTTATAGGCTTTAATTTATTTTCAGAAAAATAATCTGATCTTCTATAAACAAATTGCATGTATTTGTTTTATCCTTACAGCCTACAGCCTTAAGCCTTTAGAGTAAGTAGTCAGTCTAATGACACAGGATAAAATTCCCTTGTACTCAGTAGCAAAAAAAAAAAAAAAAAGAACCTAGTTTCCAAGGAGTTTTTTCAAGGAAAAGCCAGTCCATTTAGAATTTAGGAGTTTTCATCTGATTTCATTTGTAACAATCACCTGAGAACTGAGATCACCCTAACCATTGTGATAATGAAGACTTAGAACTAAGACCACCTGTTGACATTAGTTAGATTTTTGCTCTTGGAACTTCTTACCCAATATGTTAAGGCTGGATATAATGATCTTACATATTTGCTTCTGGAATTTCTATAAAATAATTTTTTGGCAAGTAATTGTCTGGACAAGAAGATTATGTGCATTGAAATAGATTGATAACCTTGTTAAAAGTCTGCTCTTCAAACAGGTGTATACAAATAAAAATTCGCATCAGGATACTCACCAGTACCAAACTCAGGTCATGAATATTGCCCAATTCTTAGTCCCTCACATTTAATGATATGCCTTAAAACAATGATGTCAAACTCCTAAAGTCTACAAATAGCCATGAAACACACTACGGTCTCTAGGAAGAGGACATTCATCCTGGCTGTAGTAGGTTAATAATTTCAGGTAAATTCTGGTGGGTTTATTTTTGGGGAATGGTTGTAGGCAGTTACACACCAAACTATAATATTACTATCTTTTAATAGCAATAAAACTGGTAATACTGTAGTGTATGGAAAGATAAATGAACATGACTGATATATTATTTCATTCAATAATAACTGCCCCAACTTTTTCTTCTTCAGATTTGTTCCTCTGGATTTCACACAGTAACCAACATAATTTAAATTTATTTGTTCTTAATTTGACTATTTTCTGCAATTTTATAAAGCAAGCCCATCTTTCTGCATTTGAGCTAATTGTGTTGTAGGGTAAATGGAAGTTGTCAGGTTTTTCCTGCCCTCATCCATTAGCATCTATGATTCACACACGTGGGCCTGACGGTGGGCTCCCAGAGCATGGTGTGCGCATGCGTAGGTGGGCGTACCTGAGCCCAGAGACCCTTGCAGCAGACTGCAGTGGAGAGTAGCAGAGACGCCGGAGCGGCGCGGCTGTCCGGAGGAAGTAAAGATTCACCAGGGGCTGGCAGGCCTCCCGGCACCCCTGGCCCACCCAGTGCACTGCAGGCCTGCCACTACATTTGGCGTCGATCAGCAGGATTCAACACAAACAGGTATGGATAGAGCCCTCGGGAGGGGTTGGGGTTGGCGGCCATGAGTATGCAGAGCTCAGCGGCTGGCCTCCTCTCTCTGGCTGCCTCCCCAGTCCCCGGTGCAGGGGGAGAGGATTCCGCACATGGTGGGGAAGGTATTGTACAGACATGGTGCCTGCTTGGAAGTAGGGCCAGAGATGGAATGTCCCGTCACAGCTCTGCAAATGGAGTTCAGGACAGTGGCGGAGGCACCATGGCAGCACAGGATATGACCAAAGGCCAGGAGCTGCAGGAAGAGCTAAAGAAGCTACAGGAGCACAGGTGGTGGACAAGATCACTGAGGGACTGACAATTCCGCCAGAAAGCGGAAGAACTTTGGCAGGTAAATGTTATGTCCATGGGAGCCTGGGAATAAATGGGATGCTTCATGCAATCCAGAGATGAGAATCAAGCGGTGGCTGGTGGGCCTCGGTGGCCTAAAGAAACTTGTGTGCAGCCTTGCAGAGGAGATATATCAAAAAAGCCAACTTAGGCAAGGCAAAAGCTGGCGCCAAGGCTGGGACGTCCTGAGAGATTGTTAAGCAGCTGAAGGACGTTAAAGGCAGGTGAGCCTTGAAAATCACCTGTAGATGATGCCATGTTCATTTGAATAAGGGTGTGGTGCTGAGGAACTCTCCTCCAGAGACAGGTGGGGAATGTGGCTTGCCGCAGAGAAAACAGCTAAAGAGGGGAGCAGAGAGGTGGTGGACCTTGTATGTACAGATCCCCAACCCATGTGCATGTGTAAAGGATCGTTCTTAGCGCAGGAATCTGCTCTTCACATTGGTGGCTATGAAGGCCAAGTGTTAGAGTGGCAGTAGTGAGTACCCCTGGGTATCATGTGATTACCCCAAAAGGGCATAATGTGTCCCCAGGTATCTAGAAGTTCTCTCTGAAGACCGCTGTCATTGCTGTATTGTTCGCAATGGCCAAGATAGGGAAACAAATTCAATGTCCTTTCATGGATGGACTCATAAGATTGTGGTGTATGTGTATACACACAAACACAATGGAATATCATTCATCCATATTACATAAGGAAATTCTATCATTTACAACAAGATGGATGAAATTTGGGGGCATTATGTCAAGTGAAATCAGCCAGACATCGAAATACAAATATTGGATTATCACTTACATGTGGACTTTATTTAAAAATCAGTTACATAGAAACAATAAAATGGTGGCTCCTAGGGTCCGGGGAGGGGAAATGAGGTGACGTAGGCTACACATTTTCTGTTATAAGGACAAGATTCTGAGGAGCAAATTAATATCTGGTGTGGCCACTATGGTTAATAAGACAATATATTATTTAAAAATGTCACAGAATAAATCTTAAGCATTTTTTTAAAGATTTATTTATTTATACATACAAGCTGGGGTACAGTCCAGAGGTGTGGGGCGGCAAGAGGGTTCACCAGAGACAGAGTGGGAGCAGAACAGGCAGATCAGAGGTACACTGCTGAGGGGAGCAGCGGGCGAGGCAGGAAAGGTCTGCCGCACCATGTGGGATTCTCCCCGGCCGGGCGTAGAACTTGCATCGCTGCTGCCAGCAGCTCCACAACGCAGCGCTTAACCGCTGCGCCACCAGGGAGGCCCCCCAAATCTTAAGCATTTTAAACACAAACATACACACATTAGCTATATGAACTGATGATTGCCAATTATCTTCATTTTGGTAATCATTCCACAAGTATATATGCAATCATAATATATATTTTTAAAGTGTGCAAATATATTTACCAATTATTTTTCAGTAAATTTTGAAAGAAAACTTTGTCTTAAGAATTTCTGTATCAACCAGAACCACAAATTGAGTTAGAGAATGTTTCCCTTAGATGTTTCATATATATCTGTACTCATGAAAATAGAAATAATCCTTTTCTATTATGTGTTCAAATCTATTGATATTTTTCCAGAATGGGAATAATTGTTTTCTACAACCTGTCAATTTTCTCCTCTTTGATTTATTACAAATCTTTAGGAAACATAGGATGTCTCATTTACCTTTATCCTTCTGTCTAGTATGTTGCGTTCCAAATTCCCGACTCTTCCATTTTCTTTCTTTTGTGTTCAACACACTAGTTTACTAATTGACAATCATTTTACTTTTCCTAGTTTTTGATTCTCTCCTCTCCAGTGCATTTCTACAGTGTTACCTCATGTCTTTCAAACTTTATCACTGCATCTTTATAATTCTTGACATGAGTAATATAGATCTCCTATCTTTTTTTTTATTCAAAATAATTTTGTCTTTCTAGATTCTTGGAATTCTCATATAAATTTTAGGAACAACTTGTTAATTTCTAACAAAAATAATATTGGGATTTTTTTATTGGAATTGAATTTTAGCTAAAGAAAACCTTAGAAGGTATTGTCATCTTAACGATATTAAATATAAGATCCATAACCAGGTATGTTTCCATTTTTCAGAAGTCATCTTATTTCTCTCAGCAGTGTTACAATTTTTAGAATAGAGATGTCAAGTACCTTTTGCCAACTATCTCTAAGCATTACACCTGTAAATGCTATTGTCAACATTTTGACTTGCGGTTGTTTTATTGAAGTAACATTGCATTATAACATGAGTTTCAGTTGTACATCTCTGAGATTCACTGTGTTCCTATACTACATTGTGTAATATTTAGATATATACAGTTACATTTTGTATGGTGAAATTTTCCTGCAAACTTGTTAAATTCACTTTTTAGTTTTAGGAACTTTTTGGATTTCTTAGCATTTTCTACTTAGTTGCAATAACATATAAAACAAAAAAAAGTTATTTTTTTTTAATCAGTGTGACTGAAAATTCTCTATCTCACTTTATTGCTTAGCTAACAAGCTCCATTACAATGTTGGCAATATATTATAAGAGGATTTCCTTTTGCCCTGTGCTCAAAGGAAGGGAATACTTTTGAGTCATTCACCATTAAAAATTACTAGAGGTGTAGGTTTTTCACAAAATTCTTTAAGGTTCAGTAGTTTCCATGTGTTTCTAGTTTACTGAGGTTTTTGGTTTTTTGGTTTTTTTTTAGGTTTTTGAATATGGCAAAATGTAGTGATTGATTTCCACATGTTGAATTACCCTTGTGTAAATGGCATAAATCAAATTGGTCATGATTTATTATCTTTTTATACATTGTCAGATTCAACTCACTAAGATCTTAACAAATTATCTTTGTTCTTGAGGAATATAGGCCTGTGCTGCCTTTGAAGCCTGATGACCTATTTACAATTCCTATTCACTTACTGGTGCTGATCAAGGTCCAATCAGACTGGTCCATTTTTCAATTCTAGCGCCATAGCAAAAGAGAAATGCCAGCCTGTGCATGAAGGCCCCACCTGCAGTCAAGTCAGGGTAATCTCCTCTGTGGTGCACTCAGGGAAGCTGCAGCTGGACTGGACACTCATTCTAGTGTCCCTGAGCCAGGCTGATGCTGCTGGGGTTTGCCCACAGACCGCCTCACACCCAGCCCTTATGCTCATTCACACTCACAGTAACAGCAGCCCTGTGGCTCCTGTTTCAATTTCATTTAAGTAATTGAAGTGATAGTCAATAACGTTTTTGCTAATAGTCTCTTAGTATCCTTCTAATTCCTATACCCGTGGTGACTTTTCTCGTTCCCTATATTGATCATTTGTTTGATTCTTATTTATTCTTCTGAAGACATCACCATCAGTTTGTATTTTTTAATTATTTTTCTGTTTTTGACTTATGATTTTATCTCTATTTCCTTTGTTCTATGCATCTTGTATATAAGTTGCTTTCTGAAATTTTTAAGGCAAAAGGTGTAATGAATGATGTAATACCTGTTTCCCATTTTAGAAATACTAGTATTATCCGATATAATACTAGGCTATAGATTTCATTTCAATACTGCACTACTTGAATAACACACATTTTGACGTCATGTTTTCATATCCAGTTTAAAATACATTTTAGTTTACTTTTTAATATCCTCTTTTCTGTATATTTTTGAGACAGATGTTACTTAATTTTGGAAAATCTCAGGGGATGGCCCAATATATTTCTATTATCAATTTCTAATTTAAGTCCATCCTGTCCAAAAAAATAGTTTTCCAGGAATCTTTTAAATTTATTGGGACTTGTAGTGCTCAGATATGGTCTACCTTGATAAATGCGCTGTGTGTATGTATATTTTGGTATGTGGTGTTCGATTACATGAAGTTGGTTGACTCCCCTGTTGAAGTTTAATATGTCCTTACTAATTTCCTCCCAATTTGTCCTTTCGATTATTGAGTGATATTAAAATTTATAGTTTTGATTATAATTTGTTCTATGTATCCTTTCAATTTCATAAGCTAATGCTTCATGTATAACTACCATTCTCAGACAAATACATGTTTAAGATGTATACATTTTCTCAAAGACTTGACTTCATTGTCATTATTAGACTTTATCTCCAGTAATGTAAATTACCTAATATTGATATAGTAACTGCATATTTCATTTGATTGGGGTTATCATGGCATATCTTTTTTCATCCACTTACATCAAATATATATTTCTTCATTTTAAAGTCTTTTTTTAATGGCAACATCATTAATTAACAGCATCCATTTTAACAATTGTTGACTTGTGCTTAGGGCATTGAGATCTCTTATATTTTATGTAATGGATGATATGCTTGAGTTAAAGCTACCATCTTGCTATCTGTTTATCCTGTTTTGTTTACCTTTTCTGAATTCTTATGAAATGAGTACAATTTGTCATTCTATTTTTATATCCTTCTGTGGCTTATTAGTCATACCTCTATTTTTTATTTGTATTTGTTACATTCATGTTATAGTACGTATTTTAAAATTAAAATTGTGAAGCTACAAAAATGTAAGAACTTTTCAGTACTATTACCTTATCTACTCTTTTGTCTTTTGTGGTGCTACTGACATATTTTACATATATTATCTAAATTTTGAATTTTACATATATTATGAACCACCTAATCCATGGCTGTTATTGCATCTTCAAAGGTCAATTTTGGAGAGACTTCCATTTCTGGAAATATAGAATAGATAATGCTTTTCTATAAGCCTCTCATTAAAAACAGTAAAACTCCTGAATAAGGCCAAAATGACCTTTGACCTTATGCACAAATTTGTCAAAAGGGATCATAGATTTAAATGTAAAACCATAAAACTTTTAGAACAAAAAACCCCATAAAAACCATAGAAGAAAACTCCATGGGAGGGTCAGTATATATGAAGAGCTTTTAGACCTGATGTTACAAAGTATGATCTACAGAAGAAATAAGTGATAAATTGAACTCATTAAAATCAATTTTTTTCCTCTGAAAAAAATTCTGGTTGGAGGATAAAAAGACAAATTAGAGTGTGGAGGTAATTTTTAACCCTTTGCACTTCGCTGTCCCCTCTCAGGGGACATCGGAATTCTAGCATATCACTCAGATGTCCCCTCTCAGGGGACATTGCAGTTTATTAGTGATTACGGGGAATTGAGTTATTTCAACGCAACTTTTTGAGACATGCATGTTTCCCTGAAGTTTTATCTTGAAATGGCACAAGAAATTAAATCAAAATATCGTAAAATTACTAAGATATATACAAGAAATGTCAGCGGGTTTTGTGTCGGACGAGAACGTGCAC